>JAAGKR010002773.1:36330-64081 GCA_011419295.1 Clarias macrocephalus
AATAAAATTCCAAGTTAGGTGAACATATTTTTGAGCACAGTGTTGAATTTACTTTACTTAAATCGATTTAATTGCATGTTTACTACTATTTTGTCCAATGGATATAAACAATCAAGTTGAGGAAATTTTTATTTCCGGCCTCTCCTGTTATGGGTAATGTTACAGATGGTTAATGAATTGTTGTATGTAATTTATTGAGTCTTATCAGTGTTACTGTAGTGACATATAATGTAGTGAACTGTATGTAAATCAACTGCCTGTGTATCTGATTTCTACACCAGCTTTCCATCCTGAGCAGAAAGTGAGCGCTCAGAAGTATTCACGCCTCTTTTCAGGAACACCACTGAGCACATCTTAATAAGGGAACAGGCACACACACACGTCTGTCTCTTCTTCGACATGTGTGTGTTAAAGAATGGGGTAGACAAGGCCAAATTGTGCAGCAGTTCTTAATGGCAAAAGCCAATAATTGTACACAGCATTATTAAAAGCTTGCATTCTATAAAGTGTATGAAATTGTGTGTGTATCAAACTGCATAGTAACATCATGAAGTCTTTTTACCAGACACTTATATTAACATCATGTCTTTATTTCTCCCCTGTTGTAGATTGTCGTAGAGAGGACAGGCCCTTGGTCCTCTGTCTTCTTGCACCACCAATACATACATTATGTCACAAAAGTGAGTACACAAATTTATTGTCCCCTCAAAATAACTAAAAATACTGTCAATAATAGCTGAACACCTGGCAACAAAAGTTAGTACACCCCTAAGTGAAAATGTGAAATGTCAATATTTTGTGTGGCCACCATCATTTTCCAGCACAGCTTGAATTCTCCTGTCCATGGAGTTCACCAGAGCTTCACAGGTTGCCACTGGAATCCTCTTCCACTCCTCCATCACAACATCACGGAGCTGGTGGACATTTGACACCTTGTGCTTCTCCACCTTCCTTTTTAAGAAGCCCCCGGAGGTGTTCTATGGGGTTTAGGTCTGGAGACATGCTTGGCCAGTCCATCACCTTTACGCTCAGCCTCTTTAGCAAGCCAGTGGTCATCTTGGAGGTGTGTTTGGGGTCGTTATCATGCTGGAACGCTGCTCTGCGGTCCAGTTTCCGGAGGGAGGGGGGATCATGCTCTGCTTCAGTATGTCACAGTACATGTTAGAATTCATGTTTCCCTCAATGGACTGTAGCTCCCCAATGCCAGCAGCACTCATGCAGCCCCAGATCATGACACTCCCACCACCATGTTTGACGGTAGGCAAAACACGCTTGTCTTTGTCCTCCTCATCTGGTTGCCGCCACACACGCTTGACACCATCTGAACCAAATATGTTTATCTTGGTCTCATCAGACCACAGGACATGGTTCCAGTAATCCTGCTCCTTAGTTTGCATGTCTGCAGCAAATTTTTGCGAGCTTTCTTGTGCATCATCTTTAGAAGAGACTTCGTTCTAGGACAACAACCATCCAGCCTAGGCCAGATTTATGTAAAGCAACAATTCGTTTTGTCAGGTCTTCTGAGAGATGTTTGCCATGAGGTGCCATGTTGAACTTTCAGTGGTGAGATTGAGAGAGTGGAAGAGCTTTTATACCAAATTTAACTCGCCTGCTATCTGGTGACACCTGAGACAGAGTAACACTAATGAGTCAAATGACAAAGGGAAGGAAAATGACTAATTGTGCTCAATTTGTACATTTTCACTTAGGGGTGTACTCTTGCCAGGGGTTCAGCTATTATTGGCTGTATTTTTAGTTATGTTGAGGGGACAATAAATTTACACTGCTGTACAAACTTTACACTGACGACTTTCCATTGTGTCAAAGGGTCATTTATGCATCACTGTCCTATGAAAAGATATAACGAAATATTTGCAGAGATGTGAGGGGTGTACTCACTTTTGTGACATACTGTACATGTATTTTATTAATTTGTAAATAAAGTGTTTAATGTAATTTATAGTTTAATGTTATTTCCAGTTTGCTTATTTTCAGCAAAACAGTTACAGTGCATGTAAAGCATTGCTGCAAATGACATTGACTAGAATCAGATGTTACTCCACTCTGTGTGAGGGTAAAGCCTTTTTGTCAGGGAATACCCCTAGAGGGAGCCAGGTGCCCAGACTCCATTTTGGATTATTGGATTATGAATACATTAAAACCATACCTGTACGTTGAGCAGTTAAAGCGGAGGTTCTTAAATGCTTTACAGCAAAGGAGTCCTTCAGCTGTAAAACAAACCCCTCTGCAAAAATTTACTTATAGTGCATCTCCAAAAATTGGAATATCATGCATTTTTATCCATAGTTTTAAAATGGAAATGCATACATATGAAAAAAACAATACCATTACACTGGAAAAACATACAAACACACTGAAAAAAACATACATTACATGGGAAAAATAATACCATTATATCGGAAAAATAATCATTAAGTAAAGCCTTTATTTTGTCACATATACATTACAGCACAGTGAAATTCCTTCTTGGCATATCCCAGCGTAACTGGCCATGGTACAGCGCCCCTGGAGCAGTTAGAGGTAAGGGCCTTGCTCAAGGGCCCAACAATGGCAACCTGGCTGAGCTGGGAATCGAATCGCCGATCTTCCGATCAGTAACTCAGTGCCATCACTGCCTGATTAGTGCCTAAAACAGTAACATCCGATTAATTTTATATATTAAACATTACCTGGTAAGTGTGTCTAGTTGCAAATTTAGTGAGAATTATAAGATTATCTTAATTCTATAATTCACTGTAAGTTCTGGAGCTTATATCCGGCACGGTTCTGTGCTCAGTTGCATTTTGACCTCAGTCCCATAATCCTTTGCGCATTAGCTTTAGCTTTTAGCTTGCAAAATACAGGAGAAAGAGAGTTCTCACACAGGAAAAAGTAGTTGCACACAAACGGGAAAAAGCACACATTTTTAAGGGAAAAAGCATGAATTTACAAGGAAAAAAAACATACACATATACGGGAAAGTTGACTGTACTATAGAAATAAAGTTGAATTGTATTGAATTGAATTGAATTATGTGTTCATTTCATTCCCTAACGTTCGTCTGTTTTAGTCATGCTGCACTGTTCGGTGCAGGGAAGACTTTAAGACCCAGCAGAATTCTGGTCCATTCCATTTCACTGACTGCATTTTGATTTCGGCCAACCAGTGTTGCTGAATGCAAACCATGTACAGTGGAACCTTGGATTACGAACATAATTTGTTCCGGAAGCGGGCTTGTATTTCAAAATACTCATAAACCAAATCGAAATAATGGAAACTCAAATTGTGCGTTCCACGGCCCAAAAAAATAAATACATAAAAATGATTAATACAAAATATAAAGTAAAAATAAAACAGACAGAAAAGTGATTTAGTTTCTTCGCGCAGGCGGTGTATATGTGTTGTTTGTGTGTGTGTGTGTGTGTGTTTGTGTGAAGCTAAAGTAAGAGGAGAGGAAAAATGAGCCCCTCCCGTCTCCTTCTTCTTGTCTTACACAGTAACCCTTTCTCCTCTCTTATTTGAGTTTCACACACGTGCACACAACAGAAGCACTGTTTTATCAGGAAAACAAATAAGAAAATCTCTCTAATGGCACTCGATTGAGCGACACACTAACGGAATCACTGCTGTAAAGTAAAAATAGAACCAATTTTATTTACACTTTACCTTTGAAATGAATCTGTAGAGAGAGAGAGAGAGTGTGTGTGTGTGTGTGTGTGTGTGTGTGTGTGTGTGTGTGTGTGTGTGTGTGTGAGGGCGAGGAGAGGGGAGTTTGTGTGTGTGAAGAGGCACAGTGTCCAATGATGCGTGTGTACACAGACACAAAGTGCAGGTGAGAGAGAGAAAATGGATCTTTAACCTCTCTAATGAAACTTGTTTACACGCGTACACACGCGTTTTATAATAAGCAGTACACGCGCGCTGTACAGACACATACAAACACAAAATAAAATGTGTTTTACGCGCACACACGTGGTCCCAGTGTTATAGTAAACAGTACACGTGTGCACAGATGTTGATTATATCAGTAAGAGACGCGCACTAAGAGCAGGGGAGACCCCACAATTCCGCAGAACAAGAGAGAGAAAAACCATTGGCTCAGTTGTGATCATGTGACGCTTGGCATCAAAACAAGAACCGCATGCATGCTACATGATCCTCCTCCAACCAAGACTTGTTCGTTTTTTAAATCAAAATTCATTAAAAATCTTTGCTTGTATTGCGGAACACTCGCAAACCGTGTTACTCGCAAACCAAGGTTCCACTGTATTTAGTGTTCATCTGGCCGCACAAAAAACAGGAAATACACCTGAGAGAACAATTGATCAACATGGGAAGTCATTATTATTTTAAGTTAATGTTGTTAAATAGATACAAAAAAGTTAGTTATAGGTTCTTCATAACCTTGTTAAACTAGTGGTTGTTTCTGATCTGTAGCTATAAAACATAGACCGGCAAGACAAGTGTTTGCTATGGAGGTTAAGACATTGTAATTATGATTAAAGGATAAATATGATGAAAAGTATGTCACATTTTATTTCTGTCAATTTTAGCATATGCATGTTTTCCCAGCTGAGGTGAACAGCGTATTACACTGTATATATTCATTCATTTAATATTTTTCTTTAGTATATATAATATTTATTTATGTTGTGTTTTAAACAATGAATGTTAATTTAATCGACACGTCAGACTGTTTTCGCTTTTCTTTTCATGGGTTTGGGATGCAGTGGTTGCTTTGCAAGTTGGTCCACAGTAGCCGAGAGGTCCTCTTGAAACACTACGGGTTTCAGCACTATCAAGGGCGATCCTGGCAGCAGCCTTGCTTGTACACTGGCTTGTACACTGGCTGCGTCTGTACTGAACTGTTGGTGCGTTAAAATCACATTTGGCAAGAGCACATAAACAGCCTGTTGCAGTTACTGACCAATTCATGTGATTTGTGTGAAGATGTTTGTCAGCCTGCCCAGTTTTTAAGCCATAGTCAAATGTCCTTTTTAAGATTGTGAGCTGACAATGTCCTTACAACTTTTAGTAGTCATATATCTCGTAAGCACAAATCTGAAGGTTTTAAGTTTTTTAGCTCTTCTGTTACATCGCAAACTAATAATTTAGAAAGCAATGAAGAGTCATAAGAGTCAGGAGATCATGTGCAGAATCCACAGTCAAATGTTCTAGATGCCCTTGTTCCTGCGATTCCATCAGCACATGAAACAAACTTGTATTCAGAGCCTGTAGAGTATTCAGGCCTAGAGAACAAACTTGCACCATTGATTCTTTATATGCAGACAGTTTGGCATGTTTCAAAAAGTGAAACTAAGTTGGATGTTGGAGATGTAAAGTTAGCTTTAGGTTTAGGTGACACCTCTAGGTTTACAGCTAAACAGTCGATCAGAAATATTTTAAGAAAATATGAAAGCCACATTAGTGAGTCCATGAGGAGCTTTTCAGTGGGTATCTACATCGATGAATTTGAGGTTTTCAATCCCCTAGGCAGTTCAAAAAAGATTCACAGGTCACAGCTGTTTATTGGGTGCTTCTAAATTTGCCTGCCAAATTCCGTTCTACACTTTACTCAGTACAACTTGGTATTCTCTGAAAAAGCAGTGATTTAAAACAATTTGGCTAAGACAATTGTTTTGATCCACTGCTAAGAAACGTGAAAGACCTAGAGCACAAAGGTGTGTTTGTTGAAGCACTGAATGCAGAGAAACAGTGTATTTTGCATGTGCTGACAATCTTGGGGCTCACAGTCTTGCTGGCTTTCAAGAAAGCTTCCAGGCTGAAAACCTGTGTAGATTTTGCCAAATCAGCAAAGATGAAATACAGACACAATATTCTAGTTATTTTCACTTTCGAACTGTTGAACAGCACAAATAAATTACAAATGAATTGAGAGACCACCACGAGCTCCAGACCAGACTGGGTGTAAAAAAAAAAAAAGAAGGTGTACTCCGTAAGCACCTTTCTTTCTTTCACATTCTGGATAGCATAACACAGGCAATTTTTTCATTCAAAGCTTATACAAACGAGCAAGAGTTTGAGTCTGTGTCTCCTGCATTGATTGAAAGGCATCGACGTCTCAAGGATCCAGGGTCAGGGACAGAGTATCACACACAGCTGGACTATGAGCACCGAATATAAGGTTGAAAATTTCCGTCAGAAGCTACGATTGGCAGGTTGCAAGTCAATTCAACAAGGATTCTAGATATTTAAAGAAAGCAAAGAGATGTGCGGTAAACTTTCTCCCAGACAACCCAGGAGGCCAGACAAATTGTTCCCTACAGAAGGAAAAAAGATGAACTACAGGAGTAAATGAAGAAGAAACATTTCAGCATGGCATTTGTTGACTCCAAAATGGACCTGACATTCTCTCTGAGAAGGAAGGAGATAGTTGATGAAGAACCTCTTGTGGCTCATGTCCTGAAACAATGGCCAGCAATGTTTTTGGAAGATGTATTTGGATGTATTTGAGATCTTTTTTTTTATTTATTTAAAGATAGATTAACTTGTGAAGTTTTAATTCTTACTGTTAACTGTGTGTGTGTGTGTGTGTGTGTGTGTGTGTGTGTGTGTGTGTGTGTGTGTGTGTGTGTGTGTGTGTGTGTTTTAAAGATCTGTGCTGGGTTTTTCAGGATTACACAAACCAACCTTAAGAGTACCTTTTTCCCTTTGGATAAATGCGCATCACAGATGATCAAGTTGTACTGATCACATGTTGGAGTCTATCGAGATGAAACGAAGACCCTCATGGATCAACTTGATAATCAAGTAATTATTTAGAATTTGGTCATCTATTTCTGGTTAAAGAACAGTTATGCATTTTGGAGTTTAGTTTTCTTTAAAAAATACGGTAGGTATTTATGCATGTAATCAATCTGCAAAGTTACAAAACACAAAGGCAACGTGTAAAAGCTTTTCCTTGTTTTTCAGACGTCTGATTTGTTTGCTCAAAGAAAGGCTTCAGCTCTCAAAGGTCCACCTTTGTTTATGAGGGAAAACTCTGGAAACCCCCTGAAGACTTGCCTGGTGAGTGTGTGATATCAGTCCGTCATCAGTATATACACTCATACCTGATGTACTAACCAGATCCTGTAAGGAAAAAGCTTCAAAAAATTACTAGCTTTTACTTTTCAAATGAATTTCTACGAGCGCATGTTCAGGAAGATGTTTAATTCTTTGTGGGACCAGCAGAATTCAGTCAATGAAAAATGTGTATTGATCTTGTCTTTATGCTGCTTTTTACTGCAGCACTCAGAGCCAGACGTCACTCACACAAAAGGGATGAAGATGGGGATCTTAACTATTGTTGAAGATGACGTTGCCACCACCCACTCAAACTTGAATGTAATGCGTCTGTCTGTAGTTCTAGAGGAGCAAGTTGTGCTGGATAATGTGAAAGACCTTCCTACAGCTGCTGCTCTCCTATTTGGCTTGATTTATGCCCTCATACATCTAAAATACACTTTTGAAACAATTCAGAAAGTGTTCATTGGCCTTGATACACAGTCCAGTCCCTCAAAAGCAAATTGGTAGTTTAAGTATCGGCAGTTAAGTGGATAAGGATAATTAAGTGCAAGCACTGATTTTGTCCTTGTTTGTTCAGTGGATGTACCTGGACATCAGCCAAAAAACAGCTTTAAGTTTTATTGTAAGGTTTTCAAGTAATCGTCTCAACTGTTATCAAACACTTGTAATACTTGATTGCTCTAGCATATTTCAAAAAATTCTGAAGTCTTGTTTATTGCTGCAGCATTTTACGTTTTCACTTTGAGAACAATTTTGTTACTCCAGCAACTTACAGTAAAAGCATTTGTGTTTTATGACTCTAGTATTCTAATTATTTTAGAGGCCATTCATTTTTTTATTAGGATTATATTATTATTTTTTGTAAAACTTTTTTTTTTTCTAATTTTTGCATTTCATGCTGACAAATGTGACTTGGCAGAATTGTCATATAAATATTTATCTTTAATGATGACATGTTTGTATTGTGTTTACAGTATGGTTTCCTGCATTTGATTTTCTAAAGTGAGGGTCATACAAGAATCTACGTATTGGATTGAACCAACTTAAAAATTGAATGCAACCAGCTGCAAAGCTTTTTCAGTTCACCAAAATTTATAATAGTGTAGTTGTGCCTACTTGAGTTTCTTAAAATTCACTCAACCCCTTTTTCGACTTTAACCAAACTCATAAAGATTAGTTACTTAGGAAGGTATAACCAACAGTTAAACAGCAGTTTTGATCAACTTTTTTAAATGATTTGGCACAACTTCAACCATTGTGCACCTGTCACGAACTGGTAGTACAGACTGGCAGTTCTGGCAGATGTAGTCGCCGTGGGCACAGAGGGGCAGGCATAGGTGCAGAGGGTTGTTAAACAGAAAAAGTCTTTAATTTTGAACAAAAACAAACCAACATACACATAGGGCTCTTTTAGTGAACACATGGGTCTTGTAGCACACGCAGTCTCTTTTGGCCGACACGAAGGCTAAGAGCTGGGGAGACAGTCGAGACAGGGATGGAGCTCGAGACAGGGCCCAGACTAGAGGCCAGGGAGAAGACACTAAACACCGGAGGGGGAACCTTGAAACAGGGGGGAAACCCAAAAGACACAAGACAAGGCGAAACACTACAAAACCCACAGCACAGTACTTACTTAAAACACAGAATGAACTAAAAGGTACACTTAAACAGACATCACACAGATAACAGAACTATTCAGAGCCCATGTGTCTTAAAAACAAACACAAATGCCCACTTGACAGTATTAATGCTCAAACCAGTTTCCCAGAACAACCAGCTATTTATACCAATACTAATGAGCGACCTTGGTTCAGGTGAGTTCCGTCATCACCTGACCGAGGTGCCTTCTGGGAAACTGAGTCGACTAACAAAACTACACAAACTCAAACTTGCACACAGTGCCCTCTAGGGGTGGTCCCTTACAGCAGCAAAACAGTTCAGCCAGTTGCTTTAACTTTTTAAGTTAAGATAAGGATGTATTCTTCTCTTTGGTGTGCCTTTAGTGTGCCATGGTCATAACATTAACAACACATAACAGGTGGGTTGTCACACCCTTTGGTGTGTGACTGATGAACCTGCCCTGAGTTTATTGAACCTGGGACAGTCAAGAGTGTGAAATTGAACTTAGCAAAGAAAAAGGCCTAATGTGCTTGTTGAGAACTTGTTTTTTTATGGTTTTAATATACTCAAGGTTTTGGTGGTAGATAAGGAAGAATTTAGTTGCTCCCTCTAGCAAGTGCTGGTTCTTCTCCAGAGCAAATTTACTATTGTCAATGTCATGGTTTTGCTTATCTTTGGTTAGCTTGCAAATGAAGAAGGCCACTGATGGAAATTTAGGTTTTTCTTTTAACCTTTGTAAGAGAACAATCAGAACTCTGGGTTGATGGGGGCATCTAGCAAGTAGATCAATAACAAAAGACTCCGAAGGAACTGCTTGAGTACAATGTATGAAGTAAAGTCCTCTTTGAGCTTCTCAAAGGCCTGAGCGGTATCTGGATTCCTTTGCAGCCTCTTAGTGCCCTTGTTTGAAGAGGGTTGGTATAGTAGCCAAAAATATACTCAAGCAAGAGTAAAAAAATATTCAGTGAAAAGATTACTCAAGTACTGAGTAACTGTTTCGATCGTAATGTCCGATTCAATTTTTTAGAACTTATAATAAATAATAAATACACATAATTTTATACACACAAAGTACATTACTGTGCACTGTGTATATATACACTATATTAAACACTGTAAAAAAAAAAACTTAAATTTTACATTAAAAAACTGGCAGCTGTGGTTGCCAGAAGTTTACCGTAAAGAATCCCGTAGCAATGTTTATGGCTGTACAGGACTGCACTCATTATACTGTATATTTTACAGATTTTAATTGTAATTTTTTTCAAGCCTTTTTTCGACCTGAACCCAGACCCTGTTCTGCGCTCTGATTGGCTGAACCAGAAGCTCAGACGGACAGACGGTGTGCGCGTGCGCAACACAGACAGTAAGTTTTTAAAAAAAAAATTTAAGTTCAACTTAAACAAAACACGAACAGATAAATAGACGTTATTTCAGCTATTTTTAAAGAGTTCTCACCACGATCATTATAATCTTTTTTTTTTTTTTTGTCGTGTGCGTTAACCTTCATCATTCACTGACTGTGTGCTTGTGTTCACGTCTAAACATACTGTACACATCCTTCATTCATTCAGTGAAAGGTCTTTTAGACGTAGTAACAACGGGACTAAAACACTTAATTTCATTCAAAAAAGGTTAAATTTCACTCTGTTACATCGAACACTAATGTGTTTATCCCATAAGAAATTTTATTATTGTAAACTATAGTATATTTATCCACTTTGGGTGAATTTCATGGTACTTATTGGAAACTGTACTGGTTACCAAAGTTCAGCAGGTATCTAATGTGCTCTTTTTGTTCATACTGTACCATATTTGATATGTTAGTACACAATACTGGTATGGTATGGCAAGCACAAGCAGTACCATATTGAATACGCACTGAGCTTTAGTAGGACCATGGTATTCACCAAAGTGTTGTATATTACTGACTGTTAGACTGGCACTGTCAAAAATATTATATGCTATATGCCACGGTAAATTTTCTTGTGTGTTGTGTTTTCATTCAATGTTATGTTAACTGTATTAGACGTATAGACACATCAGGAGATGCAATTGGGGTTGTTCAGAAAAAAATTGTTTATTTTGTTGAGGATGTCTGTTCTTACAGGTACAGCAGCACAGTGGCAGCACAGTGGCTTACTATCCTCTGGCTTAGTGGTTAGTAGTGTCGCCTTGCAGCTCCAGGGTCCAGGTTAAATTCCTGGCTCAGGTCTGTTCCCGTGGAGTTTGTATGTTCTCCCTGCTTGGTGGGTTTCCTCCCATAGTCCAAAGACATGCAAATTAGGCAAATTGGCATTCCCAAATTGCCTGTAGTGTGTGAATGGCCATATGCGTGTGTGCCCTGCGATGGACTGGCACCCGGTCAACGGTGTACCCTGTCTCCTGGGATATGCTCCAGGCCCCCCGCGACCTTGTATACAGGCTTTATAAATGATGTATAGATGATGAGTGAGAGTCAGAGTCCGTCCCAAGCAACTCTTGGAAAAGATTTGATTGCTTCCTTATTTAACACAGTTTCTTGTCAGGTTTCTGCTTGATTTCAGGAATAGATCTGTATGGTATGGAGAGTTTCTGGATCTTTAGTTTGTTTTTTCTTGAGGCTAAATGCTCAAGCTAACTATAATTAATGGTGTGTTAGTTTGGTGTTTGTATTTTGTTTTGCTCAGTAAATATATTTGTGTAAAGCTTTCATCTTTATCTTCACCTTCACCGTTTTTGCTCCTGAGACAGTTCAGGGTTCTGCTGTATTCGCCTTTGTGAAAAGAGTCAGAAATATAACAGACATATTCCTATGATGGCGATACTGGGTGAAATTTTTTTACATCTCCAGGATGATCGGAGGCTTCCAAAATAACGTCGTCCAAAATAGCCAAATGATTTCTTTTATCTTGAGGAAAAAAATTTTCATCATTAAACAAATCAGGCAGACCTTCTAAAAATGTTATCGTTTTATTCAGTATTTTTTGCATTTCACTGTACAGTACATTGGTTGAAAACATGTGTATAGCCATACAGTATTATCAGGCTGTGTATCCTAACATGTTTACAATTTTCCAACACGTTCTTTACAAAGAAAGTTTCCCTGATCCACTGGATCTGACCAGACACTAAATTGGTCATTTTAGTCTAGTTTCCTCCGCAGCCTGGAGGTGTGACATGTTGTACTTATTTGATAGCCAAAAGGTAAGCTCGCACCCCCTGCCAGGAGACGTCGCTTGTCAAAGAAAATGCAAAACTTTTTCTCGATCGAGGAGTTTTTCAGTCAAAAAGCGTTTTTCTCGCAAACAGTGGTGTGTTGTGGCGAAAATTCTCGTGTGAATCGTTGATATAATTTTCAATGAGGTCTTTCACATTGTTGAAGTTAATTCTTTGACAGCACTCGTACGTCTGCGTGATCCCCTTAACACGCAGCACTACTTTAGATGCTCTGGTCTGATAGGCGTAACTTTTAGGACCGGCCGAAACGAATTCTATTATTGCATCACGGTTCCATTTGTCCGTTAGCTGACCTAAATAATTTCCCAGCTCGAGAGGGCTCTCGCCTTCTCTGGTTATATAGATCAGGCTGTCTGTGTCATAATACAAGACTCTCTCTCGCAACTGATCCAGATACCCAAAGAGTTTCATTCGAACGTAACCTGTTATAAAGGCTGCAATAAAAACATTATCAGTTTTGTTAGGGGGAGCGATACAGCGCTGCCATTGTAGCATCGCGACGTTCTCGTTTAGAAAGCTAGAAAATGTTTAGAAAACATGTAATTAAAAAAGATTTCAGGCTCGCTAATGAGTTCTGTGTTAGTCATGTTAGAACACTGAGCGAATTTACCCCAGACGCTGTTCAGACAAGGTTTAGCCACTTGTCTTTTGGCAGGGTTGGATTCGATTTCGGAGGCGTCTAACAGAATGTCCTGATTAGTGTTATACTCTGCTATTTAACGCTGTTTACCCTCCTCACCTGTAACCTCTGATGGATACCCACTTGCCTCTTGTTTTCCTTTTGAAAAGGTTTTGATGTAGCCAAGCAAAGAGTAAAAACCAATCTGCCTTTCTCTGATCTATAAGGTAAAACAGGGAATAATAAGCCTCTGGGAGGATAAACTCGGGCTTTTATTAAGCCGAAATATTCTCGAGGGTTTCCAAAATCCTTGAAAATTATTTCAGGATGACCTACCAGATACGGGAATGCGTAATTCACATAGGGGTAGAGTGATGTCACGTCTACATCCTCGCACTTTCAGTGGGGCCTGACATGTAACGCAATCTTACAGGACAGGTCCGTCCACCATACAATGCATCGTGGGGTGAGAACGGTTGGGGAGGATTATAGGTTTTAAGAAAACGCTGCAAACCCTAATGGTTCTGTTTCATCTCAGCCCTTGTATGCTCTCTTATAGCTTACGACTTTCGCCCCATAAATATGTTGTAAGCGCCGCAGTTTCTCCTCACTTTTCATGTTCATGCGTTCATACGTTTTATCCGTTAAGGGATTAATGTCTTGAGGAGAAAAGCATTGTGTACACCCGTCATAAAAACACCCCTGGACATAAATACACTGTTTTCACCACGTTTACCACGGCATAGCCATCTACATAATACCAGCCCAACTGTTTTTCACCTTTGTGTTGGATAAAGATGTTCTCGCTGAACATGAGCCATTCTAACCATTGAATATCAGCGTCTGAATGTCTTCTACACTGTTTCCTACAACTGTCGGGCGCTAGTATAGCGATAGTGCGCTCTTCGAAGAAATGATGACCAAAAACAGCCATACAGGCCGACGCCGTTGAGGCTGACTTGAAGGGATCTGCTCCTTTACCTAAGGCAAATCTACTTACAAACATGCTGCGCTAAATAAACAGGTTTTTAGCCTAGACTTAAACACTGAGACTGTGTCTGAGTCCCGAACATTAATAGGAAGACTATTCCATAACTTTGGGGCTTTGTAAGAAAAAGCTCCGCCCCCTGCTGTAGTTTTAATAATACGTGGTACTGAAAAGCAGCCTGCATCCTTTGATGGAAGTAGGCGTGGCGGATCGTAAGACACTAACAGTTTACTCAGATACTGTGGCGCGAGAACATTTAGTGCTTTATACGTCAAAAGTAGTGTCTTAAAATGGATGTGAAATTTCACAGGGAGCCAATGCAGTGTAGATAAGATCGGGGTGATGTGCTCGTATCTCTGGCTGCTGCATTCTGAACTAATTGAAGCTTGTTTATAGCCCTCCTTCGCATGCTTTTAGGCCTGTGCGACCAGTCTAGTACTCCAGCCCCGTCCGTCTCAACGCCTGTTTGTCAAAGAAGTTTCGGTACTCAGACTGGTTCTAAATTGTCTGTTGGTACCCAAACGGATTTTCCTTCAGCGCCTGAGCCAAGTCAGAATGGCGGCGTTTCTGTTTTCATTCCTCTCACTGATCTTTCCTTTGGTGTTGTTCTGCCTCAGAGAAGGTCCAACAATTGATGTATTTTTGTTATTTGATGCTTAACCAGGCCCCTTATTTTACTGTACTTTATATGTTGGGCCTTTTTATATTTTGTACTCTTATATTATTCACTATGTAGATGCACATACTGTTTGATTTTTGTGCCTACTCTTATTAAACTTATTATTCATTAAGCTGAGTGTGTGTCTTTTGGTTATTTGCCTGTGTCCCTTTAATTTGACATGTCTGCACATGTATCCAGCCCCTGTTACATCACAGTTAAGATCGCCCCAGATCTGAGATTACCTCATGTCTGAGGCTGCTGACATTACATCATGTCTAGGGACATTTTCATATCAGGTGCTTTTGGATACTCAGTGTACAAGGATTACATGTGTTCATCTCATGCCTACACTGCATGAAAAGAAGTGTATCTGTACTAGGAAACTCCCGTATACACCACTGATTTTCGGAAGTATCTACAAGTACCACTGACCGTATACATCAAATTCCACCAAGCTAGGATACTTCCGGTTTGATACCAATTCGGATGTATCTCGCTGAGGAATTCTTCCATGGTACAGCCATTTGTTGCCATGGCAAATAATCCACTGTCCAATTGTCAGGAGACCTTCACACTATTGGTTTATTTATCTCTACTTTGACTGGTTGTTTTTAAAACACTCCCAAAACCCTGACATCTATTGGGACATCACCCAGCTCATTTTTATTCAGCCCAACCCAAGCCCTCATAACTTAGTGACTTGATTGGTTATTGGGCAGGTATATGGATACATCCTATCCACCCCGCCCCCCACCCCCCACCCCACAGTACTATACATCCCTCACATCATAAAAAAAATGACAATAGAATTGATTTATTAAAATCAATAAGAATTATGTTATTAAAATCAAATCAAACACTAATAAATATACAAAGCAAAGTAAGAATACGGGGTAAAAAACTAAATATGGAAAAAAATGAACAAATGTACATTTATGAAGGTGCAATTAAATTAAAAGCAATACTAAAACAAACATGCACCAGTGCTTGTTAGATGTACAAAATAAATACGTCATCACCGCCTGATCATGAAGTGAACTTATTCTGTGTGGAAAGAGAGTCGTGTCATTAATTACATTTAAAATGATTATGTAAAACTCCATACATAGCAGGTAAAGAAACAACATTCTTACCCAGTTTGTGGATCGTATTTATGTGGGTTGTTTTCTGAATTATGGAGCCTCCTTACAGTTTCCTGTAATGTTGAATTAAAAACGCTTTAATACATACATTTGTAAACAACATCGTATAATTCTGACGTGACAAACTGTTAAATATGCTGGACACCTACAACAATGCAAGTAACAAAAAGTAGTTGTGTAGTCAAGTGCTAAGGCGAACTTGGCAAGGTATAATTTACTACTGTATTGTCAGCTAACATAAAGCTCAACTTACCGCGATGCCCGTGTTATGCCGCTCTTAGCCCTTCTATTCACATGGCTTAACTCTTACTGTGGTCTTCTCTCATCAAACTTGCGCTCAAATGCATGAAGACGCTGGATAGCCTCTTTGAGAGGAGCAGTGTGTGCAGCTTGCTTCTCCTTCAAACTCTGAAGCTGAAGAGACAAAGGCACACCATGACCAATCCCCCCACCCGGCTATGATAAGAAGGACAGCAACACTTTCTGCTAGTCATTAACATACAAAAGTGCCTTTACACCTCACAACCATCACCTCTCACTGCAAGCTGTGAGGATTCCTAGAAAGTTTCACAGATTCCCGTATACATCCACATACATGAGGTATCTGATCGTTTCACAAAATTTCCTTTTGCATTCTACCTTGACAAGCTCTCTGCCTCAGACATCTGGCAAACTTAAAGTTTAGCGGAGATTTCCCATACCATATTTGTCCGTATACAGCTCTTTCCATGCGGTGATAGCTACTGTACTTCTTATTACTAGGTTCCGTTTGCTACACACTGCATCTCACATCTAAGATGGTAACCTATCTAGAGTTCATTTGAGTTCATACTGAACATCACCACATGGTGCTCTTGCTGCTGTGATACCACATTGTCCTTGGCTCACCTGTCTCCTCACCTTACCTCTATATTCTTTTACTAGGATTAATAGTTTCTATCATATTGTTGCATGCACAAGTACATTTAATTGTGCTTGTGCTTAATTTGGAGCAGAGGAGCACTGAATGCTGCATAATTTGGCATCCAACTTGTGCCAATAGTTGGTTATTTCTCAATCACGATTTAACCTTTTTGCTTACTTATTTTTGTGACGTTGTTGTACTGTGTGCACAAATTTAATGAGTTCATAAGCATGCTTTGATTGTTGGTAAATTGTAGTGTATCAAAGTTAGGCGGACACCTCAAGATGGTCAGTTTAGTTACAGACACTTTAAGCTCGTTTCATTAAGTTATTTAAATTAGGCGAATTATTCCAGAATATTTACCTTTTTTATTATCAGCATCATTATTATTATTATTATTATTATTATTATTATTATTATTATTATTATTATTATTATTAAACTACTGTAATTTGCACACCCCACCTTGTTCCTGAGAGATGCTCAGGAAATGGATCTCAGCCTCATGCAAAGTCCACATCCTCCAACCAAGGTGGGAATTAATCCCAAACAATGTTTGCAATTTAAAACTAACCAAAAATGTGGTCACGAATACACGTGATCCTTATTCCTGACAATACGGTCAGGAAAAATAGACTGGCCATGTCTACACATCTCTATACTAAGGGCACAAATAAATGCCACTCCATATTCCCGAGAACACTCTCAGGAAAACAGGTACCTTAAACCTGCGCACCGCTGGGCCATGGGTGTGTGGTTCACACATTTATAAAAATGCAACTACTGTGAATTCAGACTACTGTGAATTTTGGAAGAATAAATTTTTAAGTCATGTTTGCATGTTTAAATTTTTGCGGAACTGTTTGGCGCATTAAAAAAAAACATTTCCTTGAACCAACTACTTCTATGGGCTAAAATGGGAGACAACTTTGTTTTAAACAGTCAAAGAGTCGGGCTAACATGGGCTAAAGTTGGGGGGTGGGGTGGGGGGGTATTTCTTTAGACTTGTGCACAAATGGTTGCCAACTGAGAAATGCAGGAACACACAACGCTTTAGCTTTTGATTTAGTGTATATTACCAATTCTGTTTATCCTGCGGCCGACGACAATAATACAAAATCTGGTATTTACCTAATTATGAGCAAGGTAACGTAAGATCTGGGCAAATGTTTAAACTTTAAAATACATGACCAAGACAACAGTTCTTTATAAAGAAACAAGAATTTATTTGAACTATTCTACGATACAGGGTTGGTAAATGCTGACAATACCTTTAAAGTTATGTAGAATAATCAAACATAACACACAGATATAAAACATACTGAATATATGTTTCTAGTATTTTGTACAGTACAGTAGTAGTACATTAGTGTGTCTGCTGTGTTCCTCTTTGTTCATTGAAAGCCATGTGAAGAACACATGTGTCCTGGGGTCAATGAGATGCTCAGTGGTCAGAGTTAGGGGGGGTTTTTCCCCCTACTCAGAGGTAAAAAACTGCCTCCTTTGTTTATCAGATTGCCAATTTACACCGCTGGAGTTCGAGGTGCCCGGACTTTTATGGCTCCAGGTGCAGTAGACTTCCTTGGTTAAGTTTCCCGCTTCCTCATATTAGTGATGCTGCCTTGGCTCAAAAGGGCAGATAAGATTAGCGAGATGGCGCCATGGAGGCTGGGAGAGGGTTTTGGAATGTGACCGATTGTTTGCTCTCTTTGGGGTCTGCGCATCCCTACATATCCCCCTTTTGCTCAGTGAGGTTCCTGTTGCGAACATCAGTGGGCACTGGAAGAAGAAGAAGCAGAGAGAGAGAGAGAACAGGCACACACAAGGCACAAACAACAACTCCATCACCAACTCAATCATGGTGTATAACCTAGAATTGTCGGGTTAGGACCACTTAGAATGACGCAGGGTGCTTTGTCTAGGCTTTATCTGAAATGAGTTGACTCTATTGATTGACAACGGCTTTTTAACGATTTACTTCCACTTTCAATGAAGGGAGTCAACCTAATTTTGGGAGCTGGGTTCAAACTCTGTTAAGGTAGTTCCCTGATGAAGAGAGAGAAAGGGAAAATGCAGAGGAAAGGAAAATGTCCACAAAGACACAAAGAGGTTAAGACAGCAAAACCAGTGTCACATGTGTGGAGCCCCTCCTCTCTATTAGAGGTTGGGCCTAGCCGTACAGCCAAAGGAGGGTGATTAGGTGTGGTGTTTATACCCATAAATAAACAAACTGTGTATACCTTCCTAAAAGGACTAAGCTATGTTAGTGTTGTGAAAGGTATAGGACAGTTGATCCGTGTCAGTGGTCTGTTCTTCCCCCTTTTCCTGTCAGTTTGGAAAGCATGGTGATGTCTTTCTTTCATTTGTGGCTTTGGCTTGAGCTGGGTTAGCTTGAAATCTTGAGTTTCTTCATCGATTCCTTGGCAGGGGCGGATCTAGAAAATTATTCATGGTGTGGCAAGGGGGTGGCATTAACATTATGAGGGATGGCAACACTGAAGCAAGCATCCTTGCATGGTTTTTGTGGATTCAAGGAATGCTATTCTTAGTCGGTGTATACACTAGGGTGCACATTTTTGCATTAATTAAATTAAATAAATGCTGATGTCTGATTGACTTGAACCTGATATCTGGATTGGAATGTCAGATAAATTAAAAAACTATTTTCTTTTTAGAACTCTAGGACACTAGTGCTGGGGTGGCAAGTGGGGTGGCAAGGCTTTTTCTTAGGGTGGCAATTGCCACCCCGTGCCACCCCGGTAGATCCGCCCCTGTTCCTTGGGCTGGTTGCTCCAAGATGTGTCTTGTAATTTTCTTTGGAGGTTACAAAAGATTTACCCGAGCTTTTCCCATTTGTGCTCCATGATTTCTTGTGATTCCATGATTACTTCCACTGACTTTCATGAAATATAGATGAGGGATATTGTAAGAAGAGAGTTTTGAAGTTCTTCCATATCTGTTTCATTCCGAGTGCCGAAGTATGCTTGCATGAGTTGGCTGTAGTGGGCTTGCGAAGGTTCGTGATGACCTTGTCTCGTTTTCAGAGCAGCCACTAGTCTTTGTTCCAACTCAGGATCAGCAAATCCTGTAATGAGAGCTTCTCGGGGCAGATGGTAGTTAGTCTTTGTGTGAACAGGCTGCCAGTATATGAAGCCGAGCACTTCAGTGCTGGATGTTGTTTGGAGCAGATAGAATCGACCCTCGTCAGTGATGTAGAGTCTTGTTTCTAGAAGGAGATCGATGTCTCGTAGAAAAACGTAGATGTCTTGGCTGCCTGGCATATGCGGCATGAATTTGCATATGCCATGTGATGTTCTGTGGATGGAGATAGCAGGTTCTCAGTGTTCGGCCGTGAGGTAGGGTTCTTTGGAGGGTGCTGGGGGATGCGTCGACCCCGTCCCATCACTTCTTCCACTACGTGTCGGTCCAAGAACAGGGGACCTGGTCCTGCTCAGCAGGGGTGAGCTGGGTGCATATTGTTTCCTTGACGAATTGTGGCACCATTCACAGGCAGGCTTGAGTTGCTCTGTGATGCTGTAGGACTCTTCTTTAACATGGTCCAGCTGTCGCATGGAGGTAGCTGATCTCATTACTTGCCTTGTCCAGGTGAGTTTTGGGGGCTTTAATTCTGCCGTTTTTCTCCCTGGGGGCATCCCTGGCCTTTTCTAGTAGCGTTCTGTGTACTATATATAGCCTTTCGGAGAGATCAGCGTAGTCTGCGTTGCCTTGTTTCCTTTCATGCATAGTTGCCAGGGTTTCTTGCAGCCTGGTGATTTCCACTTTGTCTTGCTCTACCTCGTCACCCCCTTTCCATCGCTCCTGAGCTTTCCAGTTCCAGCTGCTTGATGAGTCGTTGTGCACTTGTCAGCTTTTGCTGGAGGGTGGAGGTGTGCCTGTCGCTCAGCTTGAAGGACGATGAGTCTGTGACATAAGGAGCTGGTGATTTTGGACAGTTCATTGGGATCGGAGCACTGACTTGGGTCTTGTCTTATAAAGCTCGTTAAATCCAGCTGGTCCTGTGTCTGGTGCTTTAGTGTTTCAGCAGCCTTAGGTAGGAGGCTGTCAGTTGCAACACTTAGATATGTCTTCAGATCTTCACAGCGACTGACGTGGTCTGCGGTGTGAGACATGTTTTGACGGGGTTCTAGAACCACTACTGACACAGATGTTATGTTTGAGGAAAAAGAAACAAGCAAAACGAAATAGGGCGAACAGATGTGTAAGTGAGGCTAAGTGTGGTTCTCTGTGACTGTGGTCCTCTGGTGGGCATGCTATTAACTGGGAGTCTCTGTGGGAAGAGCTAGTGAACAGAGTTAGCAAAGCTAGAGAACAGAGGCAGAAAAGAAGAACACACAGAGCAAAGGAGAGAGTAGTAACAATAAGCTTCCATTTTCCTATAAGAGGAGGTTCTTTTGTTCTTGTAAGGAAAGGTTACAGCTAATGTTAAGCAAAAGAAACAACAACAAAAAAAAAACTAATCTCCATTTCTGATGGCAGAATAAGTTCATTACCAAATTTCTCCTCCCCCTTTTGTTCTCTGTTAAGTTTAATTTAAAAGGGTGCTCCTAAATAAAGGGGTTTTGAAACAAGGATTTCTCAGTGCCAGGACTGCGATTGTTATTTAAAATTTCCTCTAGGTGAAAGAAAAAAATAACAATGACAGTATTGGCTTACTCAGCTAGTAGGGTTGACAACCATACACAAACAAATGCTTCTAAATACATCTTCAAATTTTATGGACGGTTTTCTACTTGACTTGCTTTAGCCATGGCTTGGTAGGATCTGGCACGAAGAGGGAAGGTATAATGAGAGTCGAAGACATTGGACCTAAGAATTCACGTTCCAAAATATGTTACATTTCTAAAGTTCTCTGCTTGGTGACTTTCACAGGTACAATCCTATAATAGCAGCAGTAGTCAAGCTAGAAGAGGAAACTGGGAAAAAGACAAAAAGATAATGTGGGTTTTCTCCCAGGGTTATGATACTTAATAGGGTTGAAAGAGTAGTGGTACTACTGGTTCAATACATCTAGGTACTTGGTTTTGCTGTTTTAGGGGAAAACAACTGACCTAAGTATTGAGAAGACCCTAAGTTCCCTTTGGGGTTTTGCGAACTGGATGGGTTGATACGCTTATGCACTAGGCTCAGTGATGAGCTGGGTTGATTCAGTTGGAGCCCAGTGGTATGTTCCACCGCCTGAGGTCACCAAGTGAGCTCCTGTAAGGTCTTACCGAACACTCCATCCCACCATGTTGCTGTGAACCTCTCAAACATCCTGCAGCTTTTAGCACAACTGTGCAGGTTTTGGGGAAGGCATGTCAACGACTAACTGACCTGACGAGTAAATGGTCTAAACCTTGGGGCTACCCATCAATGGCCAACAGGTCGTGCGCCCAATCCTTTGCCCAGTTAGTTTTGTTGACTCCTTCTCCACTGCATGATTGCTGATGCCTGCTGCATGCTCAAAGTGCAATACTAGGACCGAGATATTCGGTTTCACCCCCAGCCAGCACCAGTATACGTCACAACAGGTGACTCACACGCTGTAATTCACAGTGAGGACAACCGTCACTAAACCAGTCAAGCACTAGGGAAAGCGCTATAACTTACCAGACTTGCAAAATTAAAACTATGCGGTTTGGGCTCAGTTAGTTAAAACTGAGTGAGAACAGATAAGTCCTAGTGGATAGGGAGAGAATATTTTTAAATTGGAATTTCAAATTATGAGTGTAGCTAATTATTGAGCTTTAATTAGGGCTAAATTGGTAGGAGCAAATTTTAATTAACTTGATTGATCATCCATCATTGAATTCAACTCATCATTGATCCAACTCTAATTGATTACTTGATAAAATGTAAAAATGTCAAAGTAATAATGCTGTTTGGCGATCAAGCTTAAATGATGTTTATCATCAAATCATACAAGTAGTTACAGTTAAGTTAATCCACCAGTGTCTGTAGGATGAACGCTAAAACTGTAATAATGTATGAAATTGAATTGAAAAATTTGATTAAAACAATTAGAAAATTATCAACATTCAGGATGTCATCAAAATTTCTAAAAGTAGTTTTAATTAACCTTTAATAATTTAATTAATTCTTTCCGTTTTTTTGCGCTTTTTGGAGAACCCGCGAGTTTCTTCGTATAAACAGAATCCAGCTCCAAACAACTAAACTCCGACTCAGGTACACTATAATGGATACTATTCAGCTTTTGCAGTGTGTGGAGTGCAGGATGTTTAGACATTCTTCCTCCGTCTTTAGCGGTAACTTTATTTGTGATAGGTGTGTGTTAGTTAGCACCCTAACAGAGAAGATATCAGCATTAGAGGAGTGCATCCAGACTTTAGAGAGGGTTAGTCAAGTCAAGTAAATTTTATTTATATAGCGCTTTTAACAATTGAGATTGTCGCAAAGCAGCTTTACACAATAAAAAGAAGTAAGTTTGTATGCAAGGTGTATGAATCAAACTGATAAGATTGTCCCTGACTAGCAAGCCAAGGGCAACGGTGGCAAGGAAAAACTCCCTGAGATGGTAATAGGAAGAAACCTTGAGAGGAACCAGACTCAACAGGGAACCCATCCTCATCTGGGTGATAACGGATAGCAGGGATTGATCAACTTAATAATGTGTACTGGAAGATCAGTGTAACAGGAGATGTGTTAAAATTAAAATGAGTCCAGTTTGTTCCTGGAGGCTCAGGTAGACTGTAGGAGTTTCCAGTCCTGAGCTATCGAACAACTGAAGTCACAGGTCCCCAGAGCATCAATCCATGATAGGACAGTCTTAATGGAAACCATCCCCAGCCATCATACGAATCCAGGCAGACCATACGGGGCATCCATGCGACGAGATCTCCAACCACAAGCAGGACTCCAGGACGGGTTAGACGGATCCAGAAGGCAGAGGGGTCTGGATCACTGGCAACTCTGGAGCGAACAGGTATAGCTCGACAGAGAGAGAGAAAGGAGAGAGGGAGAGAGAGAGAGGAGAGAGCAGAAAAGGAGAGAACATAAAATGAGGAGAGATGGCAGTTAGGTCTGGTCACAGTCAACATGTATAAGGTGAATGTATATTAGTGCGAAGTGCAAGCAGGGACTCTGGCAGGACTAACTATAACAGCATAACTAAAAGGGAGGAGCCAGAAGGAAACACAGACATGAGGGCTCCCTGAGATGTAAAGCAACCAATCACCTCACCGTCAACAAACCTGAGTGAACAATGAGAGTGGGGAGGACAGCATCTAAACATACCAGTTCACCAGATACTCTACGTCCATGAGTCCCCCAGATCTGCTCCTTTACCTAAGGCTAATCTATTTACAAACATGCTGTGCTAAATAAATAGGTTTTTAACCTAGACTTAAACACTGAGACTGTGTCTGAGTCTCGAACATTAATAGGAAGACTATTCCATAACTTTGGGGCTTTGTAAGAAAAAAGCTCTGCCCCCTGCTGTAGTTTTAATAATACGTGGTACTGACAGGCAGCCTGCATCCTTTGATTGAAGTAGGCATGGCGGATCGTAAGACACTAGCAGTTCACTCAAATACTGTGGCGCAAGACCATTTAGTGCTTTAAATGTCAAAAGTAGTATCTTAAAATCGATGCGAAATTTCACAGGGAGCCAATGCAGTGTAGATAAGATAGGGGTGATGTGCTTGTTTTAGTGAGGACTCTTGCTGCTGCATTCTGTACTAACTGAAGCTTGTTTATACACCTAGTTGAACAACCAGACAGTAAGGCGTTACAATAGTCCAACCTAGAGGTGATAAAAGCATGAACTAGTTTTTCTGCATCATTTAGTGACAATATGTTTCTTATCTTGGCAATATTTCTAAGGTGAAAGAAAGCCTGGTAATATTATCTACATGTGTGTTGTTGTAGGGTGTAATTAACATTAAGAAAGTCCGATTACGCCACCCTGGGAACTCACCCAAGGGACAAAAAAAGAGATGAAGATATCTAAACCACTCAATTTAGAAGTAAAGCACAAACGTTCGATTACTTCCAGTAGGCAGGAGACATGGATAAAGTATAAAAAATAGAATTTTATTAATACAATTGTTTAAAAACACTAAAAAGAACAAATGAACCAAAAGAAAACCCCAGTTCAAACAAGAGAACAAAATACAGAAGAAAGGGAAAAAAAATTAAAAACCTGATTGAAATATGGTATTGTTGGATACAACAAAAATAAAAAGAAGAATACAGACAGAGCTGAGGTTCATGATGGCCAGAAACAAGGTAAAGTGGTCTTTACTAGAGCACACTTCCACACACCACCGTGCACATGATCACGCTCTCAGACATGCCAAGTGTAACACTGCACACAATCGGGAAGAACCACCACCACAGCGAGGAAGGCGAACTTAGCACAATAAACAGAAAAAAGAAATAACTAAAACAACAAAAAAAGAACTCCAACAATAATACAAATACCACCTAATGAGACATTTTCTGACAACAACGAGTATCAAGAGCTAACAAAAGTACATCAGGAGAAGTCATAAAACCTCAAAGGTACAGAGTAGTCTATTACAAATCAGCTATCCTGAAATACCTCCATTCAAATTAAAAATAGAAGCACGTCATGATACATTTCAATCACAGAAACCATGATAAAGAAAACAAAACTTAAATGCCAAGAAAACCTGGCTTACTGAAACTAAAAGAAAATAATTGTATGAAATCAACCATACAATCAACATGGGGCAATGAAACAGCACGACACCAGTCAGTCCCCTTTCCACAATGTTCACGGCAGCACCATCATGAGATGAACGGCTGCATCTTCAAAATTGGAAATTTGTAGCATACTGCTAGTGACTGCGTTGTCAAAAACCATAAAAAACCAATAGCACTAGCGGCACCACTTGCAAAACAGCAGTCAAGACGATATTAACACGTAGCAACGAGAGGGAGTTTCCTATGACGAACATGAGACAATAAACGTTAATAAATCGACATGTCCCAGATTCCCATTAAAAAAGGTAAGTTAAACCACTTACCATTCAGGTCTCCGTAGCGAAAGCACATACAGGCACGGGTTTAATTAAATCCATATCCCACCATAGCACGATAGGGTGCAAGGAGGCCTAATCAATATGCAGGAAAAATGTTAGCTTCTGAAGGAACTAACACCAAACAAGGCCAAACAAACATACCTGATAGGCGAACACTCAACCACGTCGGCAACCACAGCGCCGACAAAAGAAAATATCAATCCCAAGGCCGGAACAGGGTACTAACTGGACCACCTACTATGTTAGATACCGAACCCAAGCCTATGGCTCGTGGGAGATGATGTCGGTTAGAGTGCTGACCTGCAGTACTCCTACCAGTTCTTCTTACGACAACCTCACCTACCTCCAAGTTAGAAGGCAGTACCACTGACTGCAAGTTCCTCTCAGTTTCTGAACCCTCTGCTGCATTGCTGGTTTCCACCACCCTCAGGTCACCAGATGGCTGAGGAACACAAGAAACCGGTGGCCCTGACCTAACGTGAGAGGTCTCCGGCACCAAAATCAACAAATCCTCCTCTTCAGGCTCCTCTTCTGGAGGCTGCACCGCGTCACGCACTGGGCTACCTGACAACACAAGAGGCAAATCTTGGCAGATCTGGAGCTTCAGCTGGGATCGATGCACATATTTTACCTTAGCCAGATCTGTGGTGGGAGCAATAGTATATACCGCCCCACCTTCCCTAGGTGCCTTGATAACCTGGTACACCACTGAGCTCCACAGGTCCTAGATTTTACATCTACCCTGCACACTATGGTTGCGGAGGTATACTAGCTGACCCTCCTTCAGTGGTGCTTCCCTTACCCGTGAATCATACCGGGCCTTCCGCTGATCGGCTGCCGCACCCAACCGTTCATGGGCCCTCTCAAAGGCAATGTGCAACCGATCCTGCTGCTGCAGAATCCACCTATGAACACTGCCAGATGATGGCTCTGGGACTCTGCCAAGTGCAAAATCAACAGGCAGTCTAGGCTCCTGTCCAGACATTAAAAAATATGGTGACTCCCCAGTTGCCTGATGAGGAGTTGTATTGTACGCAAAGAGTACCTGAGGAAGACAAAGCGGCCAATCGCTCTTCTTGGAGAGTGGCAAAGTGCGCAACAGATCATGCAATGTTCTGTTGAACCGCTCGCACTAGCCATTTCCCGCGGGATGGTATGGGGTAGTGCGTGATTTCGCAACCCCATACAGAGAACAAAGCTGCTGAATAAGAACAGACTCAAAATTCCGGCCTTGGTCGGAATAAATCCGACCTGGCACCCCAAATTTACAGAACCACTCCACCACCAGAACCTGAGCAATAGTCTCAGCCCGTTGGTCTCTAGTGGGTACCGCTAAAGTTTATTTTGTAAAGATATCGGTCATAACTAACACATTCTCAATGCCAGATCTTGATGGTTCTAAGACGGTGAAGTCTAAAACCAAAGTCTCATTAGGCCGAGCAGCCAACAGATGACCCATAAAACTACCAGGGGCAGAGGGAATACTTTTAGCACACTGGCAACGCTCACACTCCTGGCACCAGCGTGCAATGTCCACAGACATACCAGGCCAGTAACAGCGCTGGCGCACCAGTTGAGACGTGCGTTCTACCCCCTGATGCCCATGCCCTTGATGAAGCTGGGTAAAGACATCATGTCTCATGGCAGCCGGCAGTAACACCTGAAGGATTTCCTCTCCACCATCTGAGCGAAACACATGCCGATAGAGTACCCCATTCACTTCTTTCAAGCGGCCCCATTGCCGAAGCAGTATAACTGCAAGTCTGGAAAGTTTCTTACGCTCTTCAGGGATCGGGGGACTTTTGCCCTTCCAAAACACCAACAATTCCCCTATTACTGGATCTACAACCTGCTGATCACCCATGTCATTAAGTGGAGTACATGGAAAGGAGGTAACCTGGTTCACTAAGGTCACCAGTTCACCTTGAGCAGCTTGCTGCAATGCTACTGGAATGGCCATACCTGGACACAACTCACTCATTTCTCCCGTACCAGGAAAGTTTTGACGTGGCAGGGAATCCGCATTAAGATTGCTTATTCCTGACCTGTATCCGATCTCAAAATCAAATGATGCCTGTTGGGCAGCCCAACGCTGCTCCATGGCACCCAACTTTGCTGACGTCAGGTAGCTGAGGGGATTGTTGTCAGTAAAGACAACACATTTATGGCCCAACAAATACTCCCTGAATTTCTCAGTCATATTTCTCAGTCAAAGCTACACTGGCATTCTACAGACCAACCTTCAGCAAAATCTCGACCATTCTGCCTTTGACGTTTTGGGTTCGCTAGCTGAGCTACCAACCTATGGAGAGGGGCAGCAAACTTAACAAACCCCTCCACAAAGCGCCGGTAGTAGCTAGCAAATCCCAAAAATGAACGCAACTCTGCAACACTGGTGGGGCGAGGCCACTGTGCAATTGCCTCCACTTTTCCTGGGTCAGTTGAAACCCCCTCTGCAGAAATAACATGGCCCAAATAATGCACTTCCTTTTTAAAGAAGGCACACTTAGACAATTTAGCTTTCAACCCTTCAGTCTGTAAAC
>JAAGKR010002773.1:64101-86527 GCA_011419295.1 Clarias macrocephalus
GCTGAATAAGAACAGACTCAAAATTCCGGCCTTGGTCGGAATAAATCCGACCTGGCACCCCAAATTTACAGAACCACTCCACCACCAGAACCTGAGCAATAGTCTCAGCCCGTTGGTCTCTAGTGGGTACCGCTAAAGTTTATTTTGTAAAGATATCGGTCATAACTAACACATTCTCAATGCCAGATCTTGATGGTTCTAAGACGGTGAAGTCTAAAACCAAAGTCTCATTAGGCCGAGCAGCCAACAGATGACCCATAAAACTACCAGGGGCAGAGGGAATACTTTTAGCACACTGGCAACGCTCACACTCCTGGCACCAGCGTGCAATGTCCACAGACATACCAGGCCAGTAACAGCGCTGGCGCACCAGTTGAGACGTGCGTTCTACCCCCTGATGCCCATGCCCTTGATGAAGCTGGGTAAAGACATCATGTCTCATGGCAGCCGGCAGTAACACCTGAAGGATTTCCTCTCCACCATCTGAGCGAAACACATGCCGATAGAGTACCCCATTCACTTCTTTCAAGCGGCCCCATTGCCGAAGCAGTATAACTGCAAGTCTGGAAAGTTTCTTACGCTCTTCAGGGATCGGGGGACTTTTGCCCTTCCAAAACACCAACAATTCCCCTATTACTGGATCTACAACCTGCTGATCACCCATGTCATTAAGTGGAGTACATGGAAAGGAGGTAACCTGGTTCACTAAGGTCACCAGTTCACCTTGAGCAGCTTGCTGCAATGCTACTGGAATGGCCATACCTGGACACAACTCACTCATTTCTCCCGTACCAGGAAAGTTTTGACGTGGCAGGGAATCCGCATTACGATTGCTTATTCCTGACCTGTATCCGATCTCAAAATCAAATGATGCCTGTTGGGCAGCCCAACGCTGCTCCATGGCACCCAACTTTGCTGACGTCAGGTAGCTGAGGGGATTGTTGTCAGTAAAGACAACACATTTATGGCCCAACAAATACTCCCTGAATTTCTCAGTCATGGCCCACTTGAGCCCCAACAATTCCAATTTCATGGAACTGTAGTTAGAGGGATTACGCTCAGTGGGCCTAAGACTACGACTACCATAAGCAATTGGCCGTACCTTACCTTGTTGTTCCTGTGACAGGACTGCCCCTAGCCCTCCATGGCTAGCATCGACCTCTAAGATAAATGGTAGTAAAAAGTCTGCATAAGCGAGCACTGGGGCAGTAGTTAAGTTACTTTTCAACTCCTCAAAGCTACACTGGCATTCTACAGACCAACCTTCAGCAAAATCTCGACCATTCTGCCTTTGACGTTTTGGGTTTGCTAGCTGAGCTACCAACCTATGGAGAGGGGCAGCAAACTTAACAAACCCCTCCACAAAGCGCCGGTAGTAGCTAGCAAATCCCAAAAATGAACGCAACTCTGCAACACTGGTGGGGCGAGGCCACTGTGCAATTGCCTCCACTTTTCCTGGGTCAGTTGAAACCCCCTCTGCAGAAATAACATGGCCCAAATAATGCACTTCCTTTTTAAAGAAGGCACACTTAGACAATTTAGCTTTCAACCCTTCAGTCTGTAAACAGCTTAAAACAACCTCCATCCGGGCGAGATGTTGGTCCACTGAAGAGGAAAAGACAATAATGTCATCAAGATATAAAAGAAGGGACTGGTACTGCTGATCACCAAACAACCGTTCCATCAGGCGTTGGAAGGTGCTTGGAGCATTGCACAAACCAAATGGCATCCGATTCACTCAAAGTGAAAGTGGGGTGCAAAATGCAGTTTTGGGCTTGTCCCCCTCAGTTACAGGTACTTGGTTGTACCCACTGAGTGAAAAACCACTGGGCCCCAGCCAGCGAGTCCAAAGTCTCCTCAATACGAAGTAAGGGAAACGCATCTTTTCTAGTCTTCAAATTCAAACAACGGTAGTCCACACACATCCGCAGAATACAGTCCTTCTTTTTGACCAGAACTATAGGCGAAGCATAAGGACTACAACTTTCTCTAATTACCTGAGTGTCCAACAGTTGATTGATGTGTGCCTTTACCACCTCCTACTCAGATAGGGGAATATGTCTAAACCGTGCCGAACAGGGATTTCATTCAACAAGGGGATATCAATGTGATATCAAATTAGTACATCCTAAATCCCCATCGTTGATGGCGAACACCGGCATATACTTTTCCAGTAATGCCCTAGCCTTACCCTGCTCTTCTCCTGACAGCACTGTTAGATCTACCATAGCAATCTGTTCCTGGACAGTAGGGGAAACGTGCACGCACTGTGCATTGGCTGCAGCAGTGACAGTTTTAACTTCCATGACTCCCGGAGGCGAGCTAATTACATCAACCTTGTTCACAGTACCAATGACAGTACGAACATACAGGACTACATCTACAGTTCCCACATTAACTATAGGCACGTAAACTGTACCACCAGCCACCCTAAAAAGAGCAGGAGAGGCCAACAACCCTGCTGGTAGACCAGAAGCTGGTGGTTCAAACAATACTGTACCACATGAGTATTGAGCAGAACAAGTTGCGGCAACCAATTTCAGGGTGCCACCCGGGATGCGCCACGCTCGACGTCCACGCACTTTGACTCGCCCCCCACCCTCAGAAACGAGCTGAGTGTCAACCCGATGACAATGCTGTAGAGCTTGAAAAACAAAACTAGGGGCCTTTGACACCACTGGTAAGTCAAAAAGGGCAGTGCCATGCTGACCAAAGAGCTCCTGTTAGCAGCGGCTCAGGATGTTCATACCCAACACCCCAGGAACTTCGGCATGCACACCACCAGGAGGGTCTCTAACTACCAACACCCCACAACCTAACACGACTCGTCCACAAAGCTCCACGTCTAATTCTAAATAGCCAATATAAGGAATTGAAAGACCATTTGCAGCTCGGAGCTGTAACCAATGACATGATTTAAGCTGCTCTTGACCCCACGACCCAAAATTGGTCACAAAACAACTCTCAGTCATGGTGGACACCATAGAACCTGTGTCCACCAGGCAAGGTACCAAAACCCCACCCATAGACACAACAAGCTGAGGACAAGTAAACATAAATCGTGACATAAAATCAGAACCAATTTCATGTGCGGAGCCTGTCCCCTTCTCCCCTTGTGGCTCTGCAACTCGGTGGGAACTAGTTTTCTGACGGCTGGATGGGTGATGACCATTCGCCCCTCAAGACCGTTGGATTTGCATGAGCTAGTTGTGGGCGGACACACATCCGCTCCCCATCACAATCTCTAGCAAAATGACCAGGTTGGTGACACCTTCTACAAATTAGATTAGGCTTAAATGACTGCGAGCGTAACTTGGAATTTTGAAACTGGGCCACACTTTGGGTTAACTGATTCAATTGTTGCTGCTGGTTTCGCAGCATAGCCCGCAGTTCAGTCATTTCCGATGTTGCTGAACCACTACTGTTAATACGCTGATGTCCTTGCACCCCATATTGAATGCCATAAGCAGATGGGACAGACTGACTTCGACCACGTACCCCCCCAGGCATACCTTCTCTTTCCCAACGCAGGGCTTCCCTGCGAACGTCAAACAATGTAAAAGTGGGTTGACGACGCACTAACTGCTTCAGTTCACGTCTGAGACCGCAATCATTAACATACTCAACAAACTGATCCCGCAGCACAATCTCGGCGTTAGGCATGCCATGAGGCGACTGACTCTTAACCTTTTCCAGCAGACTCATTAAAGCCAAGGAGAACTCCACCAAAGTCTCCCCATCCTGCTGTCTCCTGGAAAAGAAGGACTCTTGCAACGTTACATATGACTTGGTACAACCATACAATTCACGCAATACCTGAATAATTTTATCTGGATCCTCCCTCTTGTTCCTTGACCGATAACGAATTTCTTTCCTCGCCTCTGCCTCCAGGTGATCAAAGAGAAAAAATGCCTGATCAGCTGTAGATAGATGACGAAGTCGCATACAAGACTGGGCTTCCTCCACCCACTCGTCATTGCTAATGCCCGACCGACCACTAAACTTTGGACCCTTACGGTCTCGGGGAACAAAAGCAAACCGCTCCACAGTCAACGCACCAGCTGCAACGGGTGGGTGATCTGAAACCACAGGAAGAAGAGTATTAGACGACCCAGACTGTGTGGTTTGCTCTCCTCAGTGATGCACCCGCTGAGAAACCTGAAAAAGCTCTGGTTATAGCTCTTGCTTTACTGAGGCAAGTGAAATTAGCCAGGCCTTTAGGGGCGTCAGCGGCAGTGGTCAGGTGTATCCTGGGAGCCAGAGCACCAGACACAGCAGGTAATCTTAGGGCTCTAGGACAGCATAGGTTCTCTAAGATAGTTGTACATGCTGGAGCTAACGATATACGCCTTCGTCAGTTAGAGTGTAGCGTGGCCACATAAAAGGGGTATTTTATATAGCAGGATAATGATTAAGAGTTGATAAAGCTCACCTGCACACTGAAAATTAACCCTAGATGGTTTAAACTGTCCCATGACAGTGTTTTTGCGTAGGGTTTAAGCTCTCGCGATAATACTTGGCCAATGCGCGAGAGTGCCTGATGACGTGTTGAATCACGTGAGCCGGCTTAAATACGGAACCGGCAACGGCTTTGAGAAGGAGAGATGAAGAGATACAGCGCTGTTTTTGAGAGTGAGATTTTGTTTGCCGCAGCCACCGGATTACTTTTCCCAAGTGGATTAATCTTTCGTGGACTCATTCAAAAGCCCTCTCGTTCCGTTTTCTCGTGCTCCCGGATTGAACATCTTTACCGGTGAGACCGAGCCATCTCTCCCATCCTACATTACACACACACAAGCAATAAATACACGGACTTTGGATTTTCATACATACACGCACACACTTTGTTTATATTTGTATATATTTTGTATATTTTGGTGTTGTTGGTGCACCTGGTTTATTTATTTGTTGTTTTTTTTCACTTAATACACTTTGGTTTGTTATTTACTTGTTGTTGTGTCTTGTCTTGCTTGTTCCGCGCTGCTCATACACCACCAGAAGTAAATTTTATTAGCCCACATTTAGATTCGCGACCCCATAATAGTGTAACTAAGATCGTTTTAAGATCCGAGTGTTACAAGAGGTTAGCAAGCATAACTTTACAGAGGTGTTTAAACTAGCAAAGGCGATGTCCGATGAAGTCGTTTGCTCTGGTCCCATCCCAATGAGACATGGCGACATAGCTTACAGCAGGTTATGGTCGCTGAACCGTTGGATGTCCAGGTAGTGCTCCGAAAACAACGTGGGCTTCATAGACAACTGGAAGACCTTTGAGGGCAAAACTGGGCTGTTAGGGCGGGACGGTGTCCATCCCACTCGGGAAGGTGCTGCTCTCATTTCTTGTAGTCTCAGAAGAGGCCTAGTTAATCGGTGACAATCCAGAGCCCAGGCCAGGGAGCAGACAGACAGGCTAAACCAACCGTCTGCTAGCTGCATAGAGTCGTCACTCAGGGTTCATCATATTGAGACTGTGTCTGTTCCCCGAGCTAAACATAAATTTAGAAAGACTCAGAAAGTCTGTTTTAGTAATTTAATTAACATCGACACCACAAACTCAGATCACACTGAATGCGCAGCCGGCACCTCTGATCTGAAGCTAGGACTGTTAAATTTTAGATCTCTCGCATCTAAAACAGTTATTGTTAATGAAACTATCACAGATCAGGAGTTTGATATATTATGTTTAACAGAAACCTGGATTAAACAGGACGAGTGTGTAGCTTTAAATGAAGCGAGTCCTCCTGGATACAGCTACATACACCAGCCTCGGCTAACTGGTAGAGGAGGAGGAGTTGCAGTTATTTATAAGGATAATCTGTCTCTCGTACAAAAACACAGATTTAAATGTAATGCATTTGAAGCTCTCTATAGTAAAATAACATGTGTAGCTACAAATATTAAGTCTGCTCAGTCGATCCGGCTAATTATCATTTACAGACCTCCAGGGCCAAACTCGAATTTCTCTGTGAATCGCAAATTTCTTCTCAAACCCAGTCATTTCTGTAGACAAATCGTTAATTGCTGGAGATTTTAATATTAATTTTGAGATTCCAGAAGACCCTCTGAGAACAGCATTTATGTCCATACTGGACTCAGTAGGAGTAAATCAGTGTAGTAAGACCCACTCATAAAGCAGGTCACACTCTAGATTTAATATTATTCTTCGGATTAAGTATAAGAAATTTATTTACAATTCCACAGTCTGAAGTTATCTCAGATCAGAACACAGATCATCTTTTTTTAATTCTCAATTAAAGTTTGTCATATAATAATATACGCACAGCACCGTGCTACCGTATTAAATGTACATTAACATCAAATACCACACAGAGCTTTATCAGTAATCTCCCAGAGTTACCAACTTTGATTGGATCGCCATCTGACTTCACAGAACCCGATCAGGCGACTGAACATTTAGAGCCGACATTCCGTTATACCTTAGACAATGTGGCTCCAGTTAAAAAGAAAATGATTAGAGATAAGAAACTCATTCCCTGGTATAATAATGACACGAGCAGTTAAAAACAGACCGCTCAGACATTAGAACGTAAATGGCGTCAAACCAAATTATTAGTATTTCAAATAGCATGGAAGGAGAACATTCTGAACTATAGAAAAGCTCTTAGTGTAGCTAGATCAACGTATCTCTCCACTCTTATAGAAAATAACAAAAATAATCCAAGATTTTAATTTAATACCGTAGCTAAATTAACCAGAAATAAAACCACTGCAGAAATCTCCACAACAACATCATGCAGTTGTGAGGACTTCATGAACTTTTTTAATAATAAAATGGTAAACATTAGGCATAAAATTGAGGCTTTGAAACCGGACAATGTAATTGATGCGGATGTTAAACTAACCATGTCAGATTGGCACCTGGAATACTTTACTCCCCTTGAAGATAATGAACTAATTTCACTCATCTCTTCTGCAAAATCGTCAACCTGTATATTAGATCCTATGCCAACACATTTTCTCAAACAGTTAGTCCCAGCAATAACATAACCCCTGTTGAAAATCATTAATTCTTCAATCAGCATTGGGTGTGTTCCAAAATCTTTTAAATTAGCAGTTATTAAACCAATAATTAAGAAGTCTGACTTCGACCCCAGTCAGCTGTCTAATTACAGGCCGATATCAAACCTCCCCTTTATCTCTAAGATTCTGGAAAAGATAGTAGCGCAGCAGCTATGCTCATATAGAAATAACATACATGAACTGTATCAGTCAGGATTTAGGCCTCATCACAGCACAGAGACAGCACTCGTTAAAGTAGTAAATGACCTCCTATTGGCCTCTGATCAGGGTTGCGTAACTTTGCTTGTGTTACTCGACCTCAGTGCAGCTTTTGACACCATTGATCATAGTATTCTCCTTCACAGATTAGAAAATGTAGTAGGAATTAAGGGAACAGCTCTCTCCTGGCTCAGATCCTATTTGTATCAGTATGTAGATGTAAATGGTGATTATTCTGCATGTTCACTAGTGGAGTTTGGTGTCCCACAGGGTTCGGTTTTAGGCCCACAGCTTTTTTCCCTTTATAAGCTTCCTTTGGGCAACATAATCCGCAGGCATGATATTAATTTTCACTGATATGCTGACAACACACAATTATAGGTCTCAGCAAAACCAGATGAGAGAAACCAGCTTGCTAAAATTAAGCAATGTGTAAAGGATATAAGAGACTGGATGCTAATTAATTTCCTTCTGCTTAATCCTGATAAGACAGAAGTTCTAGTCATAGGACCGCATGCAGATAATTTTTTTTTCGGGCTGGCATTCTGTCGTCACTACCAGCTTCTATGAAATATTCCAAGAAGCCACTAGATGCTGAAATCTGGGACATCAGAAGTTGGGGTTGTGTGGCCAGTCAGATTCAGATTGCGAATAATCAGAATTAACTTGCGGCCCTAAAGACTTAGCTGGAGACTGCGACCAGAGACTGGAACAACTAGAAAACTAGAGGACATCCATTCCTCCAATGTGGCAGCAGCTCACCTCTGGCCCCCCACACCCCTCTTGTGGATGTCGGCTATTAGCGCCCTCGCAGCAATAATCCCAAGAAAAGCACACAACTTCATGATGCTTTGTCATAAATTCCACATTACTGTGGAATAATAATTTTTTATATTTTATATTTTACGAAACAAATTTATATTTTATGGAAAAAATATATATATTTTACAGAACAAACCAAACAAAGTTGAATACTAAACCAAGCTCATGGATTAATAAAACTGAGCACACGGATTAATAAATTAAGGATAAGTGAGGTTTCATTTACATGTCTTTTGAAAAAAAATTCACTGTTTTATATATAAAAAAATTAATTATAGTGGTGGAAAGTGGTAAGATTTTCCTAATCCTAACATGCGTTGTATTGTTTTGTAATCACTCTATACACAATCCATGATTCTTTATGCTATTAAAAAATGTTAAACTATTTATTGCATTATGTCTCAAGACATCATTCAAAAAAATACCTTTAGAACCAAATGTTTTGTCCAAATTATATGTCCACAAATACTTTGACAACATACACTAATCAGCCATAACATTAACATCGCAAAATATTAACAAATTGACATTAATTATCACTTAACCCCCAGTAACACTGTTTAAGGTAACTAAGGTAAATTAAGAATGTCTTGAAACATGATGCAATAAAACTATTTTTATTTTTATTTTTTTTTTATTTTATTATTATTTTAAATAGATTAATTCATGGGTTAATTCATGGGTTGTGTATTGAGTGATTTACAAAGGAAGTTTTATAAATCAGTTGTTGTTTTTTTTACCATATCATCTATTTATGAAACTATGTTGACAATGCAAGAACTGCCTGTATATAGACTGTAATGGAAATGTCACATTTTAATGATGTATTAATTTGTAATTGTGCTGTAGACTATAGAAGCTTTAAACTTGTTTGCCGAAGCTTAGAAACACAAGGCCGAGAATAGAACAGAAACAACCTGATTGTAATTGTCCCTGAATAAATGCTAAGGTCTGGACATCTGGTCTGGGTCAGATAAAGAGTTGTGAGTTTGAATGTAGGAACTTCATGTACGGGGCGTTGATTACGTTAGCAGAAAATTGTGTATAAAATGGGACGGCAGAGAGAAAGAGATCACCTTCCTCCATGCTGCAATTGTTTGCTGTGTGAGACTGGTCCTTCTGCAGAAGCTTAAAATAAAACCTTTGTGACTTTGCTCTTACCCAGTGTATGAATTGTCTTTATAATATTTACAGAATTTCCACCACAAGACATACTGAATAAGGCTGTCCGGACACTGCAGTTAACTGAAGTAGTCACTGCTCCACCTGCCATTGCAACCATCTTATTAGAAAAGCGCATAGAGGCATTTATGGGGTGGGGCATCGTTAACTGCGTCATCGTGGGGGATCACATTCTGCTTGTCATGAATCGCCGTGGGTACTTGAAATGGCGCCTACTGTATATATATATATATATATATATATGCAGTCTTATGCAAAAGTTTGGGCACCCCTTGATAACAGATTTTGTTGATTTTTTTTTTTTTTTTTTTTATGTTAACACAGTCTCTCTTGGAAATGGAAAAAATGCACCATATTTTCAGCAAACATTAGTGCATAGTTACTTTTTATGTCATAAATTGAACAAAGATAAAAAAATTAAAACATTATTGTGGCACTGTGCAAAAGTTTGTGCACTCTACATAATCAGTACTTGCAAATGCTTTTTATAGCCACTAAAGGTCTTTCAGTTCTTGTACTTGGGATTTTCTCCCATTCCTCCTTGCTAAAGGCTTCTAGTTCTGTAATATTCTCTGGTCGTCTTGCATGCACAGCTCTTTTAAGATCTACACACAAATTTTCAATGATGTTTAAAACAGGGGACTGTGATGGCCGTTTCAAAACCTTCAGCTTCCGTCTCTTGAGGTCTTCCACAGTGGGTTTCGGGGTATGTTTAGGATCATTGTCCTGTTGTAGAAGCTCCTCTTTTCAGCTTCTGCTTTTTTACAGATGCTGTGATGTTTGCCTTGAGAATTTGCTGGTATTTAGTGGAATCCACCCGTGCAATGTTTCCTGTGCCACTGGCTGCAACACAACCCCAAAGCGTGATAGCTCCGCCCCCATGATTAATAGTTGTCCAGGTGGTCTTTTCATGAACTGCTGCTCCTTTTTTCTCCAAACATGCCTTTGCTAATTGTGGCCAAAGAGTTTGATTTTAACTTCATCAGTCCACAGCACTTGTTTCCAAAACGCATCAGGCTTCTGTAGATGTTCTGTTACATACTTCTGACATTGCATTTTATGATGTGGACGCAGGTAAGTTTTTCTTCTGCTGACTCTTCCATGAAGGTCTTGTGGAACGGTGCACCACCACTCCTGAGTCTGCTGAATCTCCCTGCAGGTTTCTTGCAGTCAAATGGGGGTTTTGATTTGTCTTTCTGACCAGCATATGAGCAGTTCTCTTCAAGAGTTTTCTTGATCTTCCAGATCTCATCTTGACCTCCACAGTTCTCCTGAACTGCCGTCTCTTAATTACATTTCTTACTGTGGAAACTGCAGGCTGATGACGCTTTGCTATCTTCTTGTAGCTTCTCCTGCATTGTGGGCATCAATAACTTTAATTTTCAGAGTCTTACACAGCTGCTTAGAGGAGCCCAGGGTTGTTGAGTGTCCACAAGTGTGTGCACAAGGTTTGAAGAGTTAAAGTATTGGTAAAAAAAAATACTTTGAAATTGGCATTTACTAATGACAGCTGTTGCCATGCATCAGATCTAACCAGCTGATTAAGGTCTGAAACCTTGTAAAACGAAACTGAGACTCTGGAACTCTTGGGTGCCCAAACTTTTGCACAGTGCCATAATAATGTTTTTATTTTTTATTTTTGTTCAATTTATGGCATAAGAAGTAATTATGCAGCCATGTTTGCTGGACATATTGGTCATTTTTTCCATTTCCAAGAGAGACTGTGTTAACATCTTTTCACTATATGTGGGAGCTAAACTATTTAGGCTCTTTTACATATGTAACGGTAATTTGTAATCAATTCTAAACTTTACAGGTAGTCAGTGCAGGGATGATAGTATTAGGGTTATTTGATTATATTTTCTTGATTTGGTGAGATCGCTGACAGATGCATTTTGGACTAACTGTAGCTTGTTTATTGAGGATGCAGGACAACCACCTAATAATGCATTACAATAGTCCAGTCTGGAGATCATAAATGCATGTAGTACAATGTAAAGCATACCAATCCACTTGAGTAGATCTCTGTCCTCTTTCCCCTCACTGCCATCATGTGACCAAAAAGCATAACTGCACCTAAAGAAATTAGGATTGAGAATTTTCCCAAATTAGGATTATTCACTATCAGGACAGCTTTACAGGACAGCCATTTTCTATCATCGCGCTCCCGGACTGATTCACTGAAACCGGTGAGGCCGACTCATTTCTCCCACACACACACACTCACCTACATACAATATACTGGACTTTAGACATTTTATACATTCACTTACAAACTGAGAATATTGTATATACATTCACCTAAAGGATTATTAGGAACACCTGTCTAATTTCTCATTAATGCAATTATCTAATCAACCAATCACATGGCAGTCGCTTCACTGCATTTAGGGGTGTGGTCCTGGTCAAGACAATCTCTTGAACTCCAAACTGAATATCAGAATGGGAAAGAAAAGTGATTTAAGCAATTTTGGGCGTGGCATGGTGGTTGGTGCCAGACGGGCTGGTCTGAGTATTTCACAATCTGCTCAGTTACTGGGATTTTCACGCACAACCATTTCTAGGGTTTACAAAGACTGGAGTGAAAAGGGAAAAACATCCAGTATGCGGCAGTCCTGTGGGCGAAAATGCCTTGTTGATGCTAGAGGTCAGAGGAGAATGGGACGACTGATTCAAGCTGATAGAAGAGTAACTTTGACTGAAATAACCACTCGTTACAACCGAGGTCTGCAGCAAAGCATTTGCGAAGCCACAACACGCACAACCTTGAGGCGGATGGGCTACAACAGCAGAAGAACCCACCGGGTACCACTCAGCTGACCATGTCCATCCGTTTATGACCACCATGTCCCCATCCTCTGATGGCTACTTCCAGCAGGATAATGCACCATGTCACAAAGCTCCAATAATTTCAAACTGGTTTCTTGAACATGACAATGAGTTCACTGTACTAAAATGGCCCCCACAGTCACCAGATCTCAACCCAATAGAGCATCTTTGGGATGTGGTGGAACGGGAGCTTCGTGCCCTGGATGTGCATCCCACAAATCTCCATCAACTGCAAGATGCTCTCCTATCAATATGGGCCAACGTTTCTAAAGAATGCTTTCAGCACCTTGTTGAATCAATGCTACGTAGAATTAATGCAGTTCTGAAGGCGAAAGGGGGTCAAACACCGTATTAGTGTGGTGTTCCTAATAATCCTTCAGGTGAGTGTAATTGTATCTGGTGCACTGCAGTATCTATTCTTTGTACAATACACGTGAGCTACTCCCATGATTGAACTGGAAGTAGAACCGCAGTTCGTTCGTGTCTGCAGAAATTTGTAACTCGAATGTTTGTAAGTCGGGGACTACCTCTACCTTTTTGATGGAATGTGTGAAATGTAAGTGAAAAATGTACTGATAAAATCCGGCCACTAGATGGAGCTGTTTAACAAATCCTCCAGTGGGCCACAGATGAGCATGGTTGTCACAGCTGCTTCACATAATAGGTCAAGCACTTGCTAGAGCATCTGCCTCTCCAAACTGTAGTCCATGTTGTAAGCTGGTTGAAATAATGGTGAAAATGTAACAATCAAATACTGTTACAGAATATCATGGTATTTTCAGGAAGACCTAAGGTTACAAATTAAATGAATAAAAACTTTTCCACGTCATCTTGGTGCTTTTTGTTCAAAATGTGTCAAAATGTATTAGTTGCTGTTGGAGGTGTTATGGATTATGAGATAAAGTAGTGGATACTACATTTTTTTGAACATAGAAACAGATAGCAGTTTAATCTCAAAACTTAAAGTGGAGTCTGTGACAAGGCTTGGAACTGGACTTCCTTTAAAAAGATATATTAATTATTATATATCATTTTATTAAGTAAACTTTAGTAAACTTCAAGTATATCCTGAAAGTGTACTTGATGCAAATGATATTATAATAGTATTTGAATAATATATCATCAAGCAACACCTATTAATTAAAAAACAAGCTCATAAAACAAACTCCTTAAACAGCCCTTTTGCATGTACTCGGCTACTCAGACCACATCTCTGTTATGCTAATTCCAGCATACAGACCATTCGTCAGGCGTTCAAAACCGGTTCTGAAGCAGGTGAAAACCTGGCCAGCAGGAGCCACCTCTGATCTTCAGGACTGTTTCGAGAACACTGACTGGAACATGTTTAGGGAGGCTGCAATTTACGGCGACTTCACTGACTTCGAGGAGTACACGTCATCAGTCACCAGAAACATCAACAAGTGCACCGATGACGTCACTGTCTCCGAGAACATCATCTCACGACTCAACCAGAAACCGTGGATTACTGCGGAGGTGCATACACTACTGAGAACCAGAGACTCTGCCTTCAAAGTGGGGGACAAGGCGGCCCTAAGAACAGCAAGGGCCAAACTGTCCTGGGCCATCAGAGAGGCGAAGCGCGCACACGCCCAGAGAATCCACAAGCACTTCAGGGACAGCGGTGACACACGGCGCATGTGGCAGGGTATACAAGCCATCACTAACTACAGGACGACATCACCTACCTGTGACAGTGACGGCTCCCTTCCAGATGCGCTGAACAACTTCTACGCACGGTTCGACATGCAGAACGACGTGACGCCGAGGAAGACCACCCCTCCCCCAAACGACCAGGTGCTGTGTCTCACCACAGCTGATGTGAGGAAAACTTACGCAGAGTCAACCCACGTAAAGCTGCTGGACCAGACAACATCACAGGCAGAGAGCTCAGAGAATGTGCAGAACAGCTGGCAGGTGTTCTCACCAACATCTTCAACGTCTCTCTGAGCAGCGCCGTCGTTCCCACATGCTTTAAATCTACCACCATCGTCCCCGTGCCGAAGAAGTCTTCTGTGTCCTGTCTCAATGACTACCGCCCTGTTGCACTCACACCCATCATCATGAAGTGCTTTGAGCGGCTCATCATGAGACACATCAAGACCCTGCTGCCCCCCTCACTAGACCCCCTGCAGTTCACGTATCGTCCAAACCGTTCAACGGACGACGCCATCTCCACCACACTCCACCTGGCACTGTCACATCTTGACAAGAAGGACACTTACGTCAGAATGCTGTACATAGATTTCAGTTCAGCATTCAACACAATCATCCCCCAACACCTGATTGGGAAGCTGAGCTTGTTGGGCCTGAACACCTCCCTCTGTAACTGGATCCTGGACTTTCTGACCGAAAGACCTCAAGCAGTCCGGATCGGGAGCTACACCTCCAGCACCACCACACTGTGCACTGGGGCCCCCCAGGGCTGCGTGCTCAGTCCCCTGCTGTTCACACTGCTGACTCATGATTGTGTAGCAACACACAGCTCCAATCATATCATCAAGTTCGCTGATGACACGACCGTGAAGAACGACGAGTCAGCCTACAGAGAGGAAGTGCAGAGGCTAACGGACTGGTGTAAAGACAACAACCTGGCTATGAACGTCAAAAAGACAAAAGAGATGGTTGTTGACTTCAGGAGGACTCGGAGCGATCACTCTCCGCTCAGCATCGACGGCTCTTCTGTGGAGATCGTCAAGAGCACGAAATTCCTGGGCGTCCACCTGGAGGAGAACCTCACCTGGTCCCTCAACACCAGCTTTCTGCATAAGAAAGCCCAACAACGTCTTTTCTTCCTGAGAAGGCTGAGAAAGACACAGCTTCCACCACCAAATCTCACCACCTTCTATAGAGGAACCATCGAGAGCATCCTGAGCAGCTGCATCACTGTTTGGTTTGGAAGTTGTACCATGTCAGACCGCAAGACCCTACAGCGGATAGTGAGGACAGCTGAGAAGATCATCGGGGTCTTTCTCCCTTCTATCGAAGACATTTACACCACACGCTGCATCCGCAAAGTCACCAGCATTGTGGCTGACCTGACACACCCCTCACACACACTCTTCACCCTCCTGCCATCTGGAAAAAGGTACCGAAGCATTCGGGCCTCACATCCAGACTATGTAACAGTTTTTACCCACAAGCCATCCGTCTCCTAAACACAAAGAGACTGGACTGATAAACACACACACACACGCACACACACACAAATCACTCAGACGAACTAAATAACATCTGGACTGAACTGATAAACACACACACGCACAATCACACTGATGTACATCCATCTCAACCTGCTCATACCTACCTGTGCTGCTCCTCGCAATTTTTTGCACAATATTTATTTGACTGCTATTTACACACACAAATACTCTTGTCAAAATGTAAACTGTTTACGGCTGCTCTCCCACTACCTCAATTCATCCTTCATCAAAAAAGTACTGTTGTGTCTTACATTGTTGTGTCTGTCATGTACCTCTTTGTTTGCACACTTGCACGTGCACTTTGTCTATTGTGTATCTTTGTATAATATTGATAGTTCTTCTTTTAGAGTAACTTAATGTAAAATGTAAGTTGTAAATTTATGTTGTTGCATGTATTTAGCACCCTGGTCCTGGAGGAACGTTGTTTCGTTTCACTGTGTACTAACTGTATATGGTTGGAATGACAATAAAAGCCTACTTGACTTGACTTGACTTGTACTATCCTGTGCATTACTTACTTAGTCAGGAGGAAGGCGCAGCCAATGCACTAGAGAAATAAAATACAAATACAGCTTGCACTGTAGAAAATACAACGGGTAGACGTTAGACAGAAAAGTTCACAGAAATGTAAAAAATATATATATATCAACTTTTTTAGCATGCACACAGGTGGACACCAATCAAAGCATGTTATGCAAATGTTCAGGGGCTGTAGAAAGGCCAGTGTCAACTAATCAAATCACTTCATGCAAAATGCTCTGACGATGCACGCAGGTTCATGGCATTCAAAATAAACAGTCACTCTATACTGCATGAGCAGATTTAGTTATTTGGCTGCCTGGACACTGCCCCGAGGAACCGAGGTTGGAGAAGCAGTGGTGATTCCTGTGTTCATCTGTTTATTTGTTGAGTTGTGTTCTGTGTTTAGTTTTTACTGTGTGCTTCCAAGCATGAGCTGCAAGATCTGCCTACCTTACAAATAAATGCATTATTATCTTGCACAGTTTGAACATAAGCTCTGGCATTATAGAACAAATCTGACATGCACATGTCTAGTTGGGGAGTTAATTTTTTTTATACTTTCATTCAGGATTGTAAGTAATTGTGTAAATACATTCACCTTATACATTATGTGACTGTGACCAGACCTAACTGTTAACTCTCCACTTCTGCTCCCTCCTCTCCTGTCCTCCCTTCCCCTCTCTCTGTCGAGCTACACATGTCATTCCTGAGCTGCCACTGATCCAGACTCCCTCTGCCCTCTGGACCTGCCTGACTCATCCTGGTTTTCAGCTTCTGGTTGGAGATCTCGTCACATGTGTCTCTTTGGGATGTTCTGATGTCTGGGGACGGTTTCACTCTATTATGAAGACGGTTCTGGCCTCGATTAATGTTGACGGCTGTTTCTCTGCGGACTTGGCTGCAGACGATCGATAGTTCAGGACTGAAATTTCCTACAAGTCTACCTGAGCCTCCAACAACTACCTGGACTCCATATTAACATCAATTAACATCCACTGTTATACTGAACCTCCAGCCTCCTAACACACAGTATGAGTGCAGATCAGTTCCTGCTCTCCGTCATCACCCAGATGAGGATGGGTTCCCTGGTGAGTCCGGTTCCTCCCAAGGTTTCTTCCTATCACCATCTCAGGGAGTTTTTCCTTGCCACTGTCGCCCTCGACTCGTTCATCAGGGACCATCTGATCATTTTGATTCACACACATTCACATTCCATACAAACGTAAATAAATATAATAAAATTATATTTATAATATGTTTTATAATTAATTTATAACTTTTATATTTAATTTATTATATCTATATAAATAAAATTTAATAAAATTGAATTAAATGCATATGTCAGGGGTAAAGGATTTTTTAGAGGCAGGCCAGAATACACAGACAGGGAAAGCAAGGAAATATTTATTTACTGTGTGTTTTATTAATTATTATTATTTAATTATTTATTTACTGTGTTTTTTATTAATTATTAAACATAGAAAATGTGTAGGTTAGGGGAAAATCACTGGTTGAGGAGTGAAGCTGGAGGCAGCTTAGAAACCTCTGAGAATAACAGTAGCCAGGACTGTATGTACTTTCCAGGTGCTGTTCTGCTTTAGGCCACAGTAAGTTGCGGTACATACTTACTGTATGGTAAATAAGTATGAAGATAATAAGCAAAGGGTTCAAAGGAAAATAAAAGAACACAAGGTCTTGTGAATTTAAATTAACAATGCCTGGTAACACTGCCTAAGAACATTGTCGTTGTACAACAGAACTCGTTTATTCTCCGGTCCTGGGACTCATGTTCTAACAGAATTACCCTACTAACCACTTAGCAGGTTCTAACCTTATAAGGTAAATACTGATGAACTAAGCTGCTCTCTACTGCCTCTAAATAGTTTTAACATGATCAGCCGAATACATATCATTGTCTTGTGTCTTATAACTGCCAGACAATTTCTTAAGAAGTGCGTTAATCACAGACTTTACACCACACAATGCATCTGAGGTGTGAAGAACATCTTTGATAACATCAGATTCGCAGATGTCAACTGATTCTTTTTCCACAGATGTTGCAGCAATGTCAGGTAGCAGTGTCTTTGCAGCATCGCCTCTCGCCGGAACCCTGCGCTCTCGCTGAGCTGCGACTCGCCCTGCTTTGCTGTATAGAACAGTTTCAACTTCACACATTACATCTCTCCTCTAGTGCGCTGGGACATATGACAACTTAAAACATTGGCACATTCCATAACACCCCCTCTTGGCATATGGACCCGTCATTCAGCTTGAGGAACTACCGGGAAGCACATGTTTACCCTTAGTACTCTTTCAGTCACTAAGAGCAATTGCTTTACATCATCAAATAGCCAAACTCGTGTCATGTGGTTCGGGGGAAACACGTGATAGTCTTCTGCGCTCCTGACTGAGTGGCTGTAGTAGCATTAATTCCTCCCCGTCACTAGGGGAGTTCGACATGGAGGAATTGGACATGACTAAATTAGGGAGAAAATCAGGGAAAATCCCCAAAAAGAAAAAATCAACCATGTGCTTCCCATAATAAAAGAACAATTTAATTTTTTTTTTAAAGAATTTCATCCGAGCAGCAGATTGCTGCTCCTGCTGCTCCCCAGCGCCTCCTGTAAATTTCTGGTCTGGTGACAGGGCCCCTACACCATAGTAGAACAAGCGAGACCCATAAACTACAGACAACGACCGACAAAGAAAAGACAGGTACGTGTCTTCCTAGAATTAGCGACTTATTATACACGTTTCGTGCCTAACTTCTCTTCCATAGCGGCACCCCTCTCAAACCTCCTAAAAAAAGGACACCCTGAAACGGTCTGCTGAACAAAGGAAACAGAAGCCGCATTCCAGCAATTAAACTCACCAGCTCCCCCGTCCCCCGAAACCCCGACTTCGACCGTCCATTCATTGTTTACACGTGTAACGTTTGGTTTTTTATAAAACTTAGTTACACTAAAACGGGATCTAGAAACAACTTCTGGTGTGGTGTAAGAAATGATGCATGACAACAATTCAAAACAAATCCAAAGTGTATTAAGTGATAAACAAACAAACCAAGTGCACCCAAAAAAAACAACATTTACAAAATATATACAAATATATGAGATGGAGTGTGTGTGTGTATGTGTGTGTGCGTGTGTGTGTGTGTGTGTGTGTGTATGGAGTGCATTGTCCAAAGTCCGTGATGTTATTGCATGCAATTGAGGGTGAATGATGGCTCGGTCTCACCGGTAAAAAATGTTCAGTCCGGGAGTACGAAAACGGAAAAAGAGGGGTAATGAAGGGGTCGAGTAAAGATACATCCACCACGGGGAAATAATCCACTGGTCTCTGCAATCAGTCTCTCTCCCTAGTAATAGCAGCGCTGCTCTCCTCATCTCTCCACCCCGGGCTGTTTGCTGGTTCCTTTTTTATGTCGGATCACCTGACAAGACACGACCCGGCATGCTCGCGAGAGCTTAACCCCGAACCAAACACTGTTAAATGGGACAACAATTACCTATAGGGTTCATTTCCCGGCGCGTTTCCCTCTCACAGGAATTCGACGGAGAACAACATCCTGTCCTGTACGTGAGTAGGAAGTTAACACCTACAGAACAAAAATATGCAGCAATAGAGGAACTGAGATATTATTTATCAGGACGACACTTTACTCTAATCACTGACCACACCCCGCTACAGTGGGTGAGCGCATGGCAAGGGCCAAAGACAGTAATGTGTGAATAATACATTGGTTCCTCTCACTACAGGACTGAGAACGAAACATGGCAACGCGGACGGCCTCTTCAGTTGCTACGCCCTGTTCTCCTCGTCCCACGCGAGCTTGAAGCTGAGGGTAGAGTACTGGGTAGGATGACTAGAGCGCGACCACTACCGTTTTCCTTCTGTTCCTCCACAGACTCGACCCATCCTGCACCCACACTGAGGATTTATATCCCAGCTGGCGCTTCCGGCATACAAGAGCGGCGACCTTGGCGGTTTCTACACCAGACACATGTGCTCCAGACACATACGTTTTCTCTAAAGAATTAATGCCCACTACAACTGGCTAAATTAAAAGTGCAATTTTCTACCCAGGACGGAAGACCAATGCTAGCTAACAAAGCAGGGAGATCAGGGTTCAAAATGATTGGGGACTGCATTGTTAAATTCCTGGGGAGATGGAGATTTTTTCTGAGATCTTCCCAACCCTAAAGGTAATTAAATAACAAAAGATTTTCTTTCAGAACTACTGGCCGGATCTCCTTAAAATTATTAATAAATGGAAGAGATGTTAGTGGCAGTCAGATTCTCGGGGCACATGCAAAGGATTCCATACTGACCCACAGGGAGCCTGTATCATTTGAAAACAATCTAAGCATTTGTTTGATCTGAGCAGACCAATAATAATCTTTGTTGCGCAAAGATCCGCCTCCACACTCCTTTGGCTTGAGAAGAGAAGTGAATTTGATCTTTGTTATTATTCCATATAAACTTACAAATAGCTGCATTCAAACCCTTAAAAAGGTTAAGACTCAAATAACAGACTATACACTAAAAGAAATAACGTAAACGGCAGCACAGTCATTTCAATTGTGTTAATTCTTCCCCCAAAAAATTGGCAAAGAGGTCGACCTATTCATATCCAGCTTAAGTCTTGTCATTAAGGATGAATAGTTCTTAGAGAACAAATCCTTTAATGTGTCTGCCCAAATAAAGATTCAAGATTCAAAGAACTTCATTCCCCAGAGGGAAATTGCTTGTTCTTTGTTACAGTTGTTTTCAGGGAGGAAAGTTAAAGAGTAATAAATTAGACAAGGAGGGGGGAAAAATCAGAAAACAATAAATCCCTAGTTGCACACTAAACATAATTCAATATACAGATATATAGTTGTATAATTTTATGGGCATTGGGAGAAAAAATCTCTTGTGCCACTCTGTAGAACACTTGATAGTAATCAGTCTCTGGCTGAAATTGCTACTCTGGTCGGAGAGAACACTGAATAATGAGTGAGAAGGATTGTTCAAGATGGATCGAATTTTGGACAGAATCATCCTCTTCACTACTGCATCCATAGGATCGGTGCTCCATTCCTAGCACTGATCCGGCCCTTTTAATTACTTTGTCCAGTCTATTTCTATCTGATACTTTAATGTTACAGCCCCAACAGAACACAGCATAAAAGATGACAGTGACTACAACGGTTTCATAAACCATCCGAGGTATGGTGTTGCAGACGTTAAAAGACATGAGCCTTCTCAGAAAATACAACCAGCTCTGTCCTTTCTTGTAGCGTGCCATTGTGCTATGTGACCAGTCAAATTTGTTTTCCAGATGAACTCCCAGATATTTGTATCCTGAGACCATGTCCACCATCTCCCCTTGTATAGATACAGGAGTCAAAGACTTCTTATGCCAGAAAACAAACTGAAGATGGTCCAAAGACTTCACCAGGGGTCGAAGCATATTCAGGATCAATGTCTCAAACACCTTCATAATGTGTGATGTCAGAGCGACAAGCCTGTAGTTGTTCTGTAAAGGGAAAAAAGCAGTGAGCCTAAAACCAAACCATGTGGGACACCAAACTCCACTTGAAAACATGCAGAATAGTCACCATGTAAATCTACAAACTGATAACGATCAGTCAAACAGGATCTGAGCCAGGAGAGGGCTGTTCCCTTAATTCCTACTACATTTTCTAATCTGTGAAGGAGAATACTATGATCAATGGTGTCAAAAGCTGCACTGAGGTCCAGTAACACAAGCATAGTTATGCAACCCTGATCAGAGACCAATAGGAGCTCGATTACTACTTTAACGAGTGCCGTCTCTGTGCTGTGATGAGGCCTAAATCCTGACTGATACAGTTCATGTATATTATTTCTATGTAGATATGAACATAGCTGCTGCGCTACTGTCTTTTTCAGAATCTTAGAGATAAAGGGGAGGTTTGATATCGGCCTGTAATTAAACAGCTGACAAGGGTCAAGGTCAGGTTTCTTAATTATCGGTTTAATAACTGCTAATTTACAGGATTTTGGAACATACCCAATGCTTGAGTGAAGAGTTAATGATTTTCAACAGGGGTTCTGTTATTGCTGGTATTATCTGCTTGAGAAAATGTGTCGGTATAGGATCTAATTCACAGGTTGACGATTTTGAAGAAGAGATGAGTGATTAGTTCATTCTCTTCAAGGGGAGTAAAGTGTTCCAGGTTCCAATCTGACATGGTTAGTTTATCATCTGTATCACTTAAATTGTCTGGTTTCAAAGCCTGTATTTTTTTGTTATTGAAAAAGTTAATGAAATCCTCACTACTGTATATTGTACATTATTACTATGACACGCTTTAATCGAGACAAGATAGTGATCTGAGATAACTTCAGACTGTGGAATTGTGGTTATATTTCCTATACTTAATCCGAAGGATAATATTAAATCTAAAGTCTGACCTGCTTTATGAGTGGGTCCTACTACACATTGATTTACTCCTACTGAGTCCAGTATGGACAAGAATGCTGTTCTCAGAGGGTCTTCTGGATTCTCACAATGAATATTAAAGTCTCCAGCAATTAACGCTTTATCTACAGAAACAACTAGGTTTGAGACGAAATCTGCAAAT
>JAAGKR010002774.1:0-53450 GCA_011419295.1 Clarias macrocephalus
AAAAAATTACTTATACAACCTGTCTCCTGCATCATTTTCAGGTTTTGTTTACTGTTAACCCCAAGGTTGGGGATTTGTTCCGTATTTTATGTTTGGATGGGTGCAAATGAATGGAACTGACATCTACAGATATGGGTTGAAGCCAGTGGTAAACAATAGAGTATGCTATTTCATGAGTTATTAACATTCTGAACCCTCTGGTGATATGAATAAAAGTTCTTGTCTATATTTTATGTTCGTAGATACAGCATGCATTATAAATTGTTTCCCTGGACAAATTGAAGTTACTTCCACACTAAACCAAGGATGACCAGGTGTGTTGTTTCTTTTAATCTGTATGTAATTTGCAACCTGAAGGCTTTTATTACTCTGAATTTTATAGGGCTATGTAATGCTTTATTGATCTATACCAGCTCACATCAGCTTTGACTTATTAGCAGCCAAAGTGAGTTACAGGGGGGTGAAATTCAGCCACAAGGTTAAACGATCATTTTTGAGTGCTAATGGAACAATCAGTCTTTCCTGTTGCAAGTGTTCCCTGAGCTCTATCTTATTAATTAGTTTTCAATTTGTGACATTTTTCTTTAATTTCATCAGTTAGAGACCACCACACGGTCACACCCGCTCACACTTCTCTGGGAAGGAGAGAGAGAGAGAAGGCACATGTGGCTTGTGTGAACAGCTAAACCAGAACAGTGCATCATAGCTCACTGTGTATGGGGCTTGCAGGCAAAGGGTTCAAGGTTGTTGATGCGGCCTCATAACTCCCCAGATCTCAGTCTGATCGAGCATTCATGGGATGCACCAGACAAACAAGTCCCATCCAAGTTCAGTCCAGGGTGGAGGCCCCACCCGCAACTCGCAGCATCCAAGGTCACGGTGCCAGACACCACAGAGGTTTTGTGGAGTCATCCACCGAGGGGCCAGAGCTGCCCCGGTGCTACAAGAGGAACTTACACAATAAAATACTTCATTGTTTTGGCTGATCAGTGTATGTAACAACACCAGAGTGAAAGGAAAATTGGCCAGTATGCTACAGTAGACTACATTATCAGTGAGATAATATGTTCTTATATTGTATACTGTTCTGGTACGTGCATGCTAGAACCGCAGGACATAGGCTTTGACCAACATTTTGCCTTTATTGTAAAATATTACCACTAGATTTTTAGGGGTGTAATGCACAGCAATATCTGATATTGCAAAAATTAAGCAGTTTATATTCTGTACAGTACATTCAGTGTTGAATTTTTGTTCAAAACCTTCAACATGGTAAAAGTACGACTTGACAACAGTCTTTGTGTGATCGATTGCAGCGGTTAGAAGCTTCTTAGAAGCTTAGAGTAAAACAAAAGCTGTGCTTTAACATGTAACAGCTCTTATTTGGTGTTGTGACTATTGAAAGGAGCTTTTCTTTCTGTGCTGTTAGCTAGCTTTGCTCTCAGAGTAACACAGCCCTCTGTAGACCTATAGTAGGTGTTTTTTTATATCCTGGGTTATCTCCTAGCGAATATGAATTTCTCAGTGAGTGTGGTGATTTCTGTAGCCTTGAATAAATCAACTAGGAAATGCTGCCTGCTTCGTACTTAGCAGCGACTTTGCTGCACATGTGTGTTTATGTGAATGCACGGTTTATACTGTTTTAGTGCCAGTGAATTGTATATATATAGTGTGGATTTGGGGCACTTATATTCTGTTCCACACCTTACTGTATAAAGTACATCCTGGGTGCCAGGACAGTACTGCAAATTTTGCAGAAAACAAATTGAAAATCTTAACATGATATAAAATAAGAAAATTATAATTTTGCGTATTTGACTGATGCAGGATAAAACAGAGCAAGGCTGAGATTTGAACACATGACCTTCTAACCTGTGACTCAAAGCACCCAACCACTGAGCCAGCTAAACCAGCTTAACTAACATCCGCTGATTCAATGCATTTAATTCCGTGGTAGAAGTGATTGAATCAGAAGGCTTTGTGTTCAAATCCGAGCACTACCAAACAGTTGGGTCATAGAGCAAGATCCTTCAGCTCAGGTGTATTCTGCACTGAGAAATATAACTGATTATGTTATTTAATATACATTGTAAGATATTACAGTACTTTATCAGGTTTTCAGTAAATTACTTAAAAAAAAAATTTAACCTGAGAAAGTTTGTTTGTACAGAGCTCTAAGTGTGGGCTTGATTAAGCTTGATCTTTATTACACATTGCATTATATAAGCAGTATTTGAATGTATTGTTCAATGCACAGACCATCAAACTGAGAGCTTAGTATTGAGTGAGAGGATACGATATGATGGGTCTTTCATTAATGAGTCACTAAGTTGGATTAATCAGTATCAGTCACTGTGATGTAGTGAGTCATTGGTTCTGTTTAGTTGCTGCTCACAGGCTTCACCGTTGCAAACGCAGATGCATTACAGACATTACGCTTGCATATACTGTACAGTAGTACATATTTAAAACTGACTTAATGATATATATATAAAAAAATAAATTTTATGTTTTTTTTAGCGAATTCTTTTTTCTATTCAGCAGGTAAGGGTCTGAATCAGTTAATTGTTTCAAGATTTAATTTAGTAAAAATACATTTTTATATATTAGGGGTGTAAAGGTATGCAAAAGTCATGGTATCTATGTTTCAATGTCATAGTTTGGTACATTTTCACTTTTTCATCATTTATTATCAGTATAACATGTAAATATATTAACTAGTAAACAGCGGCAAACTGGCCATAACTTGCTGAATACATAAAGATTTATGTATTCAATTTTATTTACACTATATTTTTGTATTTTATTTTATCCCACTTCTGTGTGCATGGAATTTGCATGTTCTCTCTGTGCTTGGTGGGTTTCCTCCAGGTGCTCAGGTTTCCTCCCACAGACAAGCAGATTAGGCTTCTTGCCCTCAGTGTGTGAATGAGTGTGCAAATGTGTGCATGTGTGCCCTGCAATGGATTGGCACCCTGTCCACGGTGTACCCCGCCTCATGCCCTAAGTATCTTGGGATAAGCTCCAGGCCCCCTGCGACCCTGTATACAGGCTAAAGTGGTGTAGACGATGAGACGACGATACCAATGTCTAAGTATTTAAGTGCACTAAATTGTTAATAATAACAGCACTGTCAACAGCAAATGGTGCCAAAAGTGGTTCTTTCACATGAGGGATATTTAAAGGATATTAAAAATATAACATGGGACATTCTGCTCAAATCCTAGTCCTTTCTCTGTTTACGGAGTGATGTCCAATTAACACGACTGCACACAGGATCAGAAATTAAGTAAAGCTTGTTGCAGTTAAATGAGCTATATTTTATAAACAAGTATTACATTTTAATTGCCACTCCGTCCAGGCTGTACCTCCTGCCTCGTGTCTGAGACCCTGTATAGGTTAAGCATTATAGGGAATAAGTGAGTGAGATAGTGAGTAATAAACATGTACTGTAGGTGTATCCTTTTGTTGAACCTAAAATGAAAGAAAATATTTATATCACTCATCCAAGTTGGCTTCCTAGTTTAGAGCGAGAACACGAACATGGAAGTGTCTAGTTTCTTAGTTCTTTAGCCAAGGTCGGAAAATTAAAATATTCTGACTGGTGAATAACTGACTTAATGTGCAATGCAGTGTAAAAACATTAAAAAAATTTTTTTAAAGCAGCATGACTTTTTAAATTAACTTGTTTACTTGAATGTTTAACTACACTATGTGCTGCCTTTATCTTTGTCTTTATAGATTAAAAAAGCTGGGTTTTTCCTTGATATGGGTTTAAACTTTTACATCATTCATTGATGTTTTAATTAAAAAAACAATATGTAACAATTGCATTACCATAATAACCCAGCATTAGTTAAAACTAAACTTCACAATCCTTTCTGAATTGAAAGTCCTTTTAATTAAAAATCAAATAAGGATACATAGTATCAAGTTTGGATTTATTTTCTCCATTCTATGACCATACTTGATTTTTTCAAAACTATAAAATAACACACACTGTATAGAATTAGGTAATTAAATAACAAGAACCACAACAACAACAACAGCCAGTTGCTATTTTAAGGCCAGCTGTTCTGGAATAGAAGAGTCGAAATGGAATAGAACAGCTGTTCTCTCAAGAACAGTTTTGTCAAGTGCATATACAAAATCCATGATGATACCGGCCTTTCATGAAGAATATCCTAGAGAAGCAAGACTAAAATTTACCTCTGCTGCATAGAAGAAGGTCATTTAGAATTACCAGCCTCAAAAATCACCAATTAACTGCACCTCACATTAAAGCTATTATGAAGGCTTTAAAGAGCATAAGGAGCAGACATGCCTCAATATCAACTGTTCAAAAGATATTATTGCATATTTGCAAATACCATTAGCATTGCTTTACGATATAAAAAGCAATACAAATCAGGAAAGGCCATTGAATTAGAAGGTGTGTTCAAACTTTTGGTAGGTAGTGTATACATCTATTTTTTTTTTCTCAATTATGTACACTTCATAAGTCAAGATGGCTTTTGCTAAATTCCTGCAGGTGCATCACTGATGTCAGTAGGTGGCATTTGCCACCAGTAGTGCGCTACTCTGTGTTTTCACTGAGACATTTCTTTCTACAACTATTATGCCTTTCTCACCCTAATGAATAAACAAACAAATAAACCAAAAACGCACGAGCTACGCAGCAAAAATTTGAATATCAATCACAGGAAGTATTGAGTAGTTTTCATAAAACTGTCACGGTAGTCTATATTCATGCTGCTGTAAACAATCTCACTGCAGGCAAAGAACAACAAATTGTGTCTCAGTCTTCAGAGATGATTAGAAAAGGTCTCCGATTTTGTTCTTATGTAATCACAGATCATTTTGGGCCATTTCACAGGAATCTCTCCCTCAAACAGTGCACGGTATCTGTAGAAACAGGGGAAGCGGGATTAGAAAATATATTAGAGTGGACACTGATAAATTTGAATCTTTAGATGCACTAATCCTCCATGCAGCATAAAGACATCAAGTCATTAATGAAAACAAAATTAAAAGCTCTTCTTAGGGACTCGTTTTTAGTTCCCCATAGCTCAGGGCAAACTGTTTCCCGTGGAGTGCTTTAGCGCAGAGCCAATAGCCCTACTGATAATGGCATTGCCAGAGAGGAACAGATGGGGGAAGAATGCCTAAAGAGAAGCTTGCTTCAAGCATCTGTTAACTGCCTTTGAACAGCCATACATTTTTTTAATGGCTACCAAGAAAGCATCTCTGTTTGACTGATACAGCTCATGATATATGTCATATATCATTGTCTTCAACTTCTAGCTGGCCTGACATGTTGGACCTATGATCAGCTACAGGCCAGTAGAATTGCTTATGTAGTTTTGGCATTTAATGCACATGTGACACAGTGATGTTAACTGTGTGAGATGATGATAATTACTATTCATAACATCAGCTGAAGAAACAGAATTGGATTATCACAATATGCTTTGGTCTTCTTAAGTGAACTCAACAAAACACACATTGTTGAAAGGAATGTGAATCATGAAATACTGATGATTTAATGTAACAAAAGAATGAAAGATTTTTATAAATCTCGCTAAGGTATCACAGCGTTGGGGTTTTGCATCTTATACTTGAAGGTTGTTAAATGTACTGATTTGTTTGGCATTTTTATTATTATTATTTAATTTTTTATTATTTTCCTGAATATAAATAGTAGGCTTGAATGCCAGGAAAGAATTCTGTGATGATTTTAGTTGCACTTAACCATTGGTACATCAATAATTTAATCAGGAAAAAATGTTTGTTTGTTTGTTTGTTTATTTATTTATTTATTAAAAAATAAAAAAATATTCAGCCACACATACATATAATGAGAATGTGTACTCAAAGTGAATAGCAAGTAAACAGCAAATTCCTGTCTTCAGATATTCATGTAATTCCTGAACTGTTCAAAGCAATCTTGCTAAATCCCCATTAAGGTAGTCAATCATTAGATGTGGAAATGTAGAAAATATCAGTTTCCTGTCAGGCTGAATTACATTCGGCAGTGCTGCTTCACATTTACAGGTAAGACAGGACAATAGATATTAAAATATGCCTTTGGCAGTTTATTTCTCCTATTCTGATTTATTTATTAATTAATTTTTTTCAAGTGTACATTTATGTGTGGTAATGAAGCTTTAGCTAGTTAGATATGCATACATGCAGATATTTAATAAAACCGATAATCTAGTCTTTCGATGTAAATTTTTTTTCATTGTGAAGACACCCTCAAGAGAAAACTTTTAAAGGGCAGTTTGTTGAAATCTCATTCCTTCATTGTTCAGTCAAGAAAATAAATGTCATACTGTTTTTCAATATAAAATCAAATGTAAATCCAACAGTAATTGACATTTTGCGAAATTCCTCTGTAATATCCTTTCAGATAGGATTGAATGTGTGATTTTAAATGCAGGTTAGGTTAGAGTATTGGTTCTGAATATTAAAATAAATATAAATACAAGAAAATAAAAAATACACAGTTTGACTTTCAGTTTGTCTTGTCTTTATTTTGTGGTGTTTATAAGGTTTATGACAACATAAAACCCACCTGCCTAATATTGTGTAGGCTGCTTAGAAGAGCTTTGTCTCATCAAGACATGGACTTCATAAGACCCCTGTCCTGTGGTGTCTGGCATTAAGACGTTTGCAGGCTTTTTTTTTTTTTTTTTTTTTTTGAAGTTCTGTAAGTTGTGGTTCCCATGAATTTGCGGTCAATTTCTGATGCTCATGTGCCCATTGTAGGCATTTTCAGCACTGGACAGGGGTTAGCATGGGGACTTTGATGGGTCTGCAGCTATAGAGCCCCATAAGCACCAAAAAGCTGTAACACTACAGTAGCCCTTCTGTGGGATCAGACCAGATGGGACTAGCTTTTGCTCTCCACATGCATCAGTGAACCATGGGCACCCATGACCTTGTTGCCGGTTCACCATTTTTTTTTCTCCTTTCACAGTAAAATCCCCAGTGTTGAGTTCACACTTTCAGAGTTTATTTGCATCCAACTGGACTCTTACAAACACTGCTGGGTGTTAATTCCACCCTCTGTGTTTATTCAGCGCTAAGGAATTTGATGTGTAGGTCCACGCTTGGAAAGTACTAGCCCCTAAATACTAGCCCCTAAATACCAAGAATACCTCACAAGACTGGCAGCTTTAGAGATGCACTGACTCTGTCGTCTAGCCATCGCAGTTTGGTCCTTGGCAAAGTCACGCAGATCCTTATGCTCACTCATTTTTGCTGCTTCCAACACAGAGAACTGACTGTTCATTTCCTGCCTATATAACCCACATCTTGTCAAACCCCATTGTAACAAGATAATACAGTTTATTCACTTCACCTGTCAGTGGTTGTGTTATGGTTGATGGTTGTATGTCATAATGACACATAAACTGACACACCATATACAGGAAGCATTTTTTCAGGTATATATACTGTAGCATGATTTGATTGTGCCTGTTGGATGGGTTCTAAACCTTCAGCCTGCACCACTGCAGTGGTCCTGAACACACAAAACCAGTGAAGTAATCATTTTCTGTAGGGTTTTGATATTCTGTTACTACAGTTTAATATTTACTGTACATGTGCAATTTATCCACACATACTGTACATATAATATATTAATCTAAATATATAGAATGATTGACAAGATTAAAATGTATTTAATCGTGTAACATTATGCCATAGTGCATAGAAATCTACAGCACAATTCTGATCCCTGTATATGTTTATTAAAACAAAAATGACTAAAATGCTCTGAGTTTTAAAAGGTCTACAGGTTGTGTATTTTTTTTTTCAAACTGATCAGAACATATGCTGTATGGCAGGGCATGAAGTCAAATATTTTAAACCTGAATCTCATCTTGGATTCCAGAGGCCAGATTATATTGAATAAGTATTGCCTGCTAATTGCGCAAATAAGACCAGACAATAGCTGATGTTTAGCAGTAGTTCACTAAACTGAACTAGAATAATTTAGTCCTTGGTCTTCTTGTAATGCTGTACACCTCACAGATAAATCTTTTAAAAAGAAACAAACCATAGAGATGATACATACCTTTTATAATCTTATTCCTGTCATCTGTCAAAATAGGATTCCTGTCTTCATAGCAGAGCCATCTAGTAAAGCCAAATTTCATGCTTCGGCTAAGGTCATTATTTAAATAAATACATAATTTAAGATTTGAGTCTGTGTAATGGAGTCCCACTAGAAAAGCAATAAGGAACGAGAAAGTTAAAAAACCTATGCAAATCAACTTCACTTACATATTTCTAAAGAATCTCTTTTTTGCATATATAGTGACTATTGTCCTTTTCTAAAAAAAAACATATATTTGCAATAAAGATGGCTATGTGTTAAAAGAAAGACCTGTCTCTTCAGCAGTGTGGGTTAAAACTGCTATAGAAAATGAAATTCACCAGTGGAAGGGGAAAAAAGATAGATTGTCACTTGAGCCAAATCACAACATACAACCAGGTTAGAAATGGATATAGAAAAAAAGTCATATTGATGGAAGACCTTCATAATAGTGCAACCACACAACACCACAGCCATCTAAGCCACAAAAGAGCAAAATGAGACTATTTTGGCTTTCAGGTTGGGACGATTGCGTTTTTCTCTCCTGTGTTGATCAGAGCCATGCTAGCTAATCGTGGGCAAACTGCTAGCTCGTGTGTTTAAAAAAAATTACAAGAGTTAACCATCTCTTCAAGCGTGTTTAGCTTCCCAGTCATATTACACAAGCACCAGGCATTTATGTGTCTTGGAGAAGGCATATACTTTCCTTCTATGTGGTTATGACTAAGCTGTATAAAATGAATAGCCATTAATATTAGTGCAAATAGCAGGTCTAATGTCTGTAGATCTTTGTTACTACTGTATGTGTCTTGGCATTATAGTGTAAAGTCAGCTGTGCATACACAGTGTTTCCACTGTATTTCATGCTGCATATAATTTGTGATGAGTGTTGGTTCATGAAAGAAAACACATTGGAAGGCTTCTCTCAGTTCCCAATACTGCTTGGTGAGGGTGAGTACTTGTGTGTGAAATGTGTGTGTACTTTCTTTCATTTAGCTTTAATGATATTATAACTGAGTTCCCCATGGATCACAGGTTTTCATTGTGCTTGTTACATGTCATTTTAACAGCTTGTCCAAACAACAATATTCCTGCCCTTATTGTGAAAAATAGTCAAATTGGCTCTCCGTGGTCTTGGCACCTGCTTCTCATTAACACCTTGCTGACATCCTGAGCATCATGTTGGTTCGAGAATAAAGACTAATCTCAGTAAAGCAACACTGTTAGTGCTTATTTATAACTAACTGGATGAGGGCACAAAGTGCGGATATTTGCAAGACAAAAGGAATATTAGAAATATTTTTCGTTTAGCCAGCTTTTATGAACTTAGCCCACCTGAACACAGTAAATACTCACCAGCCACAGCTGAAGAATTAAAAAACATAATTTCCTTTTTTTCTAGTCGTCATCTGCCAAGTTTCTGAGTCACTATGTACTGTATGTACTGTAGCTTCAGAGTAATCTCCTGTTCTTAACTTACAGGAGTGGAACCTGATGTGGCCCCTCTGCTGTTGTGTGTTCTGAGATGCTTTTCTGATCAGCATGGTTGCTAAGAGTAGATATTTGAGTTACCATAGTCTTTTCCCCCAGCTTAATCATTCCCATCGGACCTGTCTCATCAATATTATATTTCCACTCGTATACAGTAACTACCACTCATTGGATGTTTTTTGTTGTTCACACCATTCTGTTTACAGCCAAGAGATTACAGACAGTCTCAGGAGTTTCTGAAATGCTCAAACCTGCGCATCTTGTACTAACAACCATGCCATGGAGAGTCATTGAACTCATATGTATTCCCTATCCTGATGTAGGATCCAAACAATAATGGAAGCCCTTCATTTGTATGTGCATACAGTGGTACCTCGGCATACGAATCTGCCCTGCGTTATGAATTTCCTCCTTAAGAACTGGTTGCAAGAAACTTGCTTGGGCATGAAACCGAGCCGAACCGAACGCTGCGTTGTGCATACATCCGAGAGTCGTTCAAAAATAGTTTGTGTTAGTGGAAAGCCAAGCAAAATGAGCTTTTTTTTTGTTTGGTGCATTTTTTGCAAGATACTAGCGAACACAAAGCACCACGGGCCCCAAGAATGTTAGGAAGCACAGTAGCAAGAAGAAAAAGGAGCCGGTGCCAAGAGGAATCATGAATTAAGGTTCAGTGAGATTTAATGTCTATTTATTTCATATTTTCCTTCATAATTCACTACATTAATGTCTTTTCTAAACATTTTGATTGTTTTATGAAGAAATCTAATTATACTGATGGAAATTGGCAAAATTGCTAATATTTTTGGGTGGCTGGAACGAAATGAATGATCTGCATTTACATTATTTCCTATGGGAAAATGCTTTTCGCAATACGAAATTTCACGTTAAGAATGGATTAAATTTGTATGTCGAGGTACCACTGTAGTTGTAATCATTGTGCTTCTGCCACTTGACTGTCTCACTGGTTAATTGCATGAATGAGCAGAAGAATAACTGTATTTAAGTAATGTTGCACATGAAAATTATTAAAGTATCTTTCACTCTCGACAGTATTCCTCCTCATTTATTTCATTGTTATTTTTTTCCATCTCTTTCCTTCCTCCCCTCTCTTAAGAATGACTTTAATAGTTCATAAAAATGCAACTTTATATATTGCTAATCAAGTCATTATTACCCTCTAAAAATGCATTATATGAAGATTTTTTTTTTTTTTTGCAAAAAGATCTATCCTCTGTAACCACCAACACTGCATAAAACAGATTCATTGACTGTAATTGAGAAAAGCAATACATAGAGGCATCTGGAAATTTAGTCAGTGAATATAATGGGATTGGTTTGGATTTAGGTATTTGCATCTCTCCCTAATACCTGTATAATCCTATTAGAAGCTCATGCATTCATGGACTCAGGAGGTATGTGTCATCAGATTTTTATGCAAACTATTATGATAGAACTGATAGTCGTATACGCTGGCTCACCTCTGAGGACATTTAGAAATCTACAGCGAGTGAATTAAGAAGGATTAGAGCTAGAATTACAGCAAGAAGAGTTTGTGCTTCGAGCTAATGCAAATACCATGTTTAAACCAAGAAGGTTGCTGCTCATAGGTTCACTGTTTGCTTTTTTCTCAATGTAAAGACAAAACACAGTAAAAAAATATAAGCAGGATGAGAGTCTTGATTTCGATTATCCTATTAGTTTATTTGCTTAGTTTAATTTAACAGTACAAAACACCATAATGAAAGAGTGTGTTAATGAGTATTGTATAGTGGCATCATGGAAAATAAAGGTTGAAAGGTAGAGAGTGGAATAAATATTGTTACCAGAATCATGAAGAGCAATGATGTGTCAGTTTTAATATGTGTCACTGTGAAGGCTGGGCTACGCCGGCGAAAAAAGAATCAAACCTCCATAAGGCGAGAGACTATTCTATGAGCTGGCAAGGCCATGTCTAATTCTTGATGTGAATGTAATACAAAGTATATGTGTTTTATTTATTTATGGGAGAAAAAAACTAGAAAACTTATAAGTAAATGAGATTGTTAGTATTGTGACAAATTATTCATTAAAAATAGAAGCAGGTAATCAAAATTATACTGGAGTGAAAATCGAAAAAGTGAAAAAGTGAAAAGTAATTTTTTTTTTTTTTCATGGACACTACTTTGCATCTATTCACATAACTCTATTCATATGATCTGCATTGCTGGTTTCACCTTCTTTAAACTTCTTCATCCATCTGTGCACATTGCTCTTGTCAAAGGTGTCATCTCCGTAAACATTCTGCAGCGCAGTGGGAGACCATCAACTGCGACAAAGAGGATTTTCAAAAAGGATTTGAGTTCAACGATGGCGCAAACGCACCGCCCATGATGGAGAATATTGCGTAGTTCCTTTGTATAGAGGATGTATTACTCTACCAACTTTTCCATCACTTTCGATACAGCCCTCGTAGTTGTTTGTGTTGTTAGATGGTAAAAATGAAAATTAAGACCTGTGATAAGCTTTGTATATATATATATTTTTTAGATGACATTAACCATTACGGTATGTCATTATTTTTTAAATCAGAAACATTTTCTTATCATTACCGTTTTGCCGGCTGTCTATTTTGTTTACAATTAACACTGATAGTCGGTTGAGCCTGAACGTGCCAAGCCAGTTCGATTCCCTGATGAAGATTAATCCTTCGTTAACGATCATCAACTTTCTCAGTCACCTCAGAGTTAATTTCCAGCCTGGCCATGACACTAGGGTTTTTTTTTGTCTCATGACTTGAATTTATTTCTTTCTCCTATAAATAATTCAGTGTTTTGCATCGACTAAGTGCCATACGCTGAAGGCTCAGGACCTAAGACCTTGGTGCTCTGTGCATGTTAATGCCAGTTTGAATCCCACCCATTAGGGGAACCAATGCAAAATTTCTGGTATTAAAAATGACCCTTTTGCAGAGGACAAATGTTCATACATATTCTAGTGCTCAAAAGCACAGAGATCTGACTAAACAGGAGGCCTAATCAAATTACTTATCATAGATAAGGCGAGCAGTTGTTTCTGTTGCGATGGCGTGAATGTTCACAATAGCGGATGAGTTAGGGGATAAGTGTGTATATATATATATATATATACACACTTATGCAGGCGTGCTTGTGGATGTAACTCAGAGCAGGAAGTCTGGACATTATTTAAAAAAAAAAAAATAATAATATATATATATATATTTTTTTTATTTTTTATTTTATTTTATTTTTTAAATAATGTCCAGACTTCCTGCTCTGAGTCACATCCACAAGCACGCCTGCATACACACACACCAGTCAACCTGTGGGTAAACCCACATGAACATGTTCGTGATGGCAGCTTGGCGGACAATGCCGGAGAGAGATTATGGACTCTTGGCGGGAGCCTCCTACACTGTCAGGCGCCTGTGGCGAGGTGAGCTGTGCCTTGTCATATCTCCTGCATGGGCCTGATCCCCTAGCCATCTGTCCTTGGTCTTCTTTCGTGTGGCCTCGTCCCGTTTCCCTCTGTGACACATGCAGCAATTACAAACATTGGACTGACTGAGGCCAGCATGAGACTCACAGAGCCAGTCATCTCCATTACCATGCAGTTCCAGAGAGCTACCAGGACTCCGGAGCTTGTTTGAAGTTCAGCCCAGTGCAATAATTGCGCATACTGGGGCCAATGTGGTCATTTCCGATGTCGTGTCATCCAGGTTACCTACCGGGCTGCCTGTGTGGAAACCGGAACAAATGAATTGCTTCCTGAAGCATGGGATGGAGATGCCATAAAGAAATCCTTTTGAACTTGTGAATTATTTCATATAATTATAATATATAGTATATTACCATTTGTACTATAGTACACCAGCTAATAGAAGATGGCAATGCTGTTAATTTCAGAATAATTTGTGCATTCAAAATACATGCAAAATTTGAATGACATAATTTTTTTTATCACAATACAGTAAATTAATGTTATTGATATTATTATGAATAATGAAAAGTTAGAGAAAGAAACAAACAACTAAACAAATTCTTCTTGCTCCGTCTGTAAATTTACCCGCTGCTCATCGTCTCCTCTCTCTCCTCTAGCAGGCGGTGTGTGCTTACAGCAAAGCATGACTACCGGTCATGTGTGCCATGAAGTGGACAGATGGGTGCAAGTGCAGGTTTTCTGCTTTTATTAAAACCAATGTAGCAGATGAGACTCACAAGCCAGCTAGGCACGACTAAGAAATATGAGGCAGGCAAATGGTGAGGCGATCGAACACGCCTAAACTAGACAAAACTAAATGATTAAATATGACTCATGACTCAGCATTAGGTCGACACTCATCTAGTCGAGCAGATAACAAAAGCTTGTCTCTGGCACAACGTTAGAAGATGACATCACAAAGTAACACTGAGGGTGTGGATTATTTAAAGGGTAGTAATTATGAGATGACATCCGGGCAGACGGGTGATGCTCTGGGTTGCTAATCTAAGGGCTGGAGGTTTGAGCCCCGCCACCTCTGGATCGCCACTTTTGGTCCTTGGGCAAGACTCATAACCAGACACTGCATACAACCCAGGCATTGCAGACAGAACTGATCCCAAGCACTGATAGAAATAACAGGTTTGCCTTAGGAATGCAGCTGGTGTAAAAGATGTGCCAGACTGTGCTGTTTAAGTGTTTAAGTGTTCCGATGTGCACCCCCCCCCCCTTTACCTGCAGTAAAAAGAAATTAATTAATTAATTACATTTTATTTAATTAAATTAAATAAGTAAAAATGTTTAAAAAAATTTATGAGGTGACATTCAGGTGACATTCAATGTCTCAAAGGCTTGTGACCTTTGCTGACTGCGATGGGCAAACTGAAATTACACAGGCCGGCCTACAGGGGTCTTCATAATCACGTCACCAGCTGTTTCCGCCCTTACCGTTGTGTCAATGTAACATGAAATATAAATAATTAATAAAATCACAATAATGGTGGAAAAGAAAGGTTGTCATATATCAAATGCATTGGTTAATGTCGTCTAATAACCATATTTTACAAAAACCTTCAATTTTTTTTATTATTTATTCATATTATATATATTTTATACATATATATATATATATTTATTTTTTATTTATTTTTTTTTAATTATTGGGTCCTGCGTCGCCATCATCTGTTCTGGGATCTTCCCCGGGCTCACAAAGAATTTTGAGATTGGGCCGTGAAGTACACATCTGCCTGGACCCTATGACTTGATGAATCTTTTGAAGGTTGTGGCCCCGCAGTGATAAAACTTGTGGGTTTCGGGGGGGATTATGAACTGAGGATGATGGGAAATGTAGTCTAATATAGATCAAGAAAACATCCTTGTTTTAGGACAACATACTGTAGACTTCAATGAATTTAATAAATGCAACACAGATCTAGAATAAAACTAATAAAATTAGAAATGAGTGACTGTAATAGAATGAAGTTCAGGAAGAAATCTCAATAATAATCAATAATATCCAAGCATTTTGATCTACTGTAGTAACTCATGCTATCTCATATCAGTGGAAGAAGCTTTAAATGATTTTGCTTCCTGTTCAAACCTATTACATGAAATTTCGTCAGTTTAGTTTACATGTAAGCTGTTGATTATTTATTTTTATTTTTTACTCCATAAACTGCAAACTGCTGGGAATTGTGTAGCAAGCCAATCCATAGTCGTGTTAAGTTTTATTTTCATCCTGATGAACTCGCTGTTTTCTTTTTTCTTTTTTTTTTTTTACAAAGGAAGGCGATGGCTTTGTGGGTTAGGGCTCGATTCCAGCAAGCGGAACATGCTGGAGCTATCGTACTGAAAGCCAAAGTGGACACTGGGGATGTTGACTTACTACCCAAGTGCTTTAGGTTCAAGAGTACTTCTGCTTAGTAACACTGCTGTGCCATTTAGCTAGGCCCAGATTGTTGCACTGTGCTCGTTTTTACTCAGCACGTACCCTGGAAAGCACTAATGATCATGCAGTATCTCACCATTCATAACCAATAGGCAGTTCCTCTCCGGAACCCATTTCTCCTAGTCTATTTTCTTTACATGTGCAACACCCTGAAACCCTGTTTAATTTGCAGACACTAGTGATCAAAAAAAAAAAAAAAAAAAAAAAAAAACCCACCCAGCAGCATTTTAATGAAGTTTTAAGGATCCTTGTAAAGCTAGGCACTAACATTATTGTGGATCATGGTAGACATTCACTGGGTTCTTTCTCTCCTGTTTCTTACTGCTTGTCAGTCTGATTTCTCGCTGTCAAATAGAACAGGCTTATATGAGCACACGCCGGAAGCGCAGCCTTCCACGAACCCTTGAGAAGCACACTTCGGTGCACCTGTCAGGCAGCACGCTGAAAAGCCAGAGCTCTCATTAACATAATAAATGAACTGTGGCTTACATTGTGTGGTGGATGACTTGGCTTTCGGTAATTAGGCTCTCGGGTTAGAAATACAGTTCCAGAGGTCACCCACCCTTCAACACTGACAATGGGGGTGGTGAGTCAAGTAATGAGAAATAGCTTGTCTAAGAGTGGAACAGATGGGGCTGCTGTGTGTGAACACTAATATATTACAGATAATTACAGCCAGCGATGAAAAGTTGGGAAACATATGCGACAAAGTTTGCTGTGTGAAAAATGCCTGTGTGACTGCCAAAAGTGCCTTCAAAGGGAAATGAAAAGGTTTAAGAGGAAGTTCGATGAGGTGTGTGAAAACAATTCACTTGTGGATTGCTGGCGTCCAGCACTCCATCTGCTAACGTTGTTATAGTGTAGTAAATTTGTCAAGAAAATTCCGCGCAGAAGTTTGCTTGGAGGACATCACCCGCCTCCGGTGAAAGGCAGGCGAAGCTAATTTATACTTTCATGCAAATGTAAATCATAGCACGGCATATTGGTATTAACAATAAGGATGATGTAATTCAGCCTTGTACCGCTTTATAAAAATGCTTTTAGATATTAAATGTGAAGAGTAATCACTCATGTCAACTCCTTCGCTGTATCCTCAGACGCAGCCACGCGCCGTGAAGCGTCTTGTTTTGCTTTGTGAACATTTTGGCCGCAAGCTTCAGGGTCTAGAAGATTGCACTCTGATTGACTTTGTGCACTTGTCTTTCTATGTGCTTTGGTGCATCGCTTTCTGATAGGCATTTTTTAATTTTTTTTTACACTGTAGAACAATCCCAGCAGGAACCGTATCGCTTTATGACGTTGTTACGTAGCTGTAATAAAAAAAAATATATAAAAAAAAAACACAACATCGGACTAACTTTGATAAAATAATGTTGCAACATAAACCTAAAAAAATAAATCAACATTATTTATTTACAGCATTTATGCCATATAATGTAATAATAATATCACAAAGATAAATCCTTGGTCCTTGGTATAGGGTTAAGGATAGAACCAGCTGCAGCAAACACAACATCTAACTGCACGCAGTGCATGTATCTCACGTCTCTTGTATGGAAACGTGTTCGCCCTATCATCCGGAGATTGCAAGTTCGATTCCTGGGTGATGCTACAGCCATACTTATTCGAGAGCCTACAGAGCAGCCTGGCCGAGCGCTCACACTCTCTCTCTCTCTCTCACACATCAATCATAGCGACACCAGCCGAACTAAGCAAGGGGAAGGGGGTAGATAGAGATATCATCCGAGCGTGTTGTGCCGCTCCCGAAGAGTGTCTGAGCAGCAGTTTCAAAAGATGTGGTCAGCAGTATTACATGTGTTTGCATGTTAGCTTGGTTATTAAACAAGACGATGGAGAAAAAACAGTGAATTTTATTGCTCATGGTTTGGGCATACTGCCCTTGTAGAGCGTCCAAATTGCGATGTCTTGTTATACAGAACGGATGTTGGGCGGTGTACGTCCTCAACAGGCTCATGCTGCTGATGATAGTTTTCCATCCTTCTTCTGGCTACTTCCCGATGGTAATGGTTTGATAAATTGTAGTTGCCTGGTATTTCCTGACGTGGAGGTGGTATTTCGCTGCACTCCTTGTTTGACAAAATATATGTTAGGCTAACTGATGCTCTAAATTGTCGGTACTGGGTGTGCAAATGTTTGCGTCCTGCGACGGATTGACCCTCTGTCCGAGGTGTACCCCGCCTCGTGCCCTTAGTCTCCTGGGAGAGGCTCCAGGCCCACCGTTAACCTTTATACAAGATAAAACGGTAGGGACGATGAGTGAGTGAGTTAATTTTTTTGGCCCAGTTCTCCTCCCGATTTAATCGTTTCCCAATCACCAACTAATTGCTAGCTCTTCCTTGTTATACACCAGCTATTAATTGAGGAGGATGAAGACTTACACATGCTTCCTCTGAGACACGTGAATCCAGCCAACCACATATTAATAGTTGCTCTTCATGCTGTAAATCAGGGCATGGGGATTCAAAGGAAAGCATTATCTGCACACACACACACACACACACTTATGCACGCACACACGGACGCAACATCACCCACGATAGGCGAACGTTCCCGTGTTTGACAGGGTAGAGAGAATATACCATCCCTATACCACGCCACCCAGAGCGCAGGGACAGTTTCGATCCCTTGTCTCTTGCCCATGGATGGAAATTTTATCATCAGGATTCAAACGAGCAACCTCCCACTGATAGCACAAACACTTTCCTGTTGTGCCACTCAAGAGTTATGCCTGTTACTATTAAAGCAAAATGTGCTTTTGTGACATTGGGTAGCATGGCAATGCAGCAGGTAGCCTCACAGCTCCAGGGTTCTCCTGTGTCCGAGTAGGTTTCCTCTGGGTTCTGTACTTTTTCCCCCAACTCCCAATACATGCCACCAGGCAGAATGTCATATTCCATAAAACCTGCAATTTCACCACTTGTTTTGACACAACTCCTCTGACATTGCTTTATAAAATATTTATCCCATGTTTATGAATGCGTTATGAAGGTCACCTGTACAGTAGATTCTTTTCCAATAAAAATGATTGAGCCAGGCTGTAAATGAGTTTGCTCAGAGTCCAGTGACATGCCTGCTCGAATTATCATGTATATTGGCATGGTGTTAAGGGCAGAGATGTCCACGTAGCTACATTAAGTAGTCGGCAAAGCCCAGAGAGCGCTAACCCTGAAAAGACAGAGTCTCCATTCCATGATAATGACTGCCCTTTGTTTCAGTAATCAGGGAGCTGTTCAACGTGACATTTATGCTGTGCAAATATCTCCCATTTTCAAGAAAAGAAATTAATCAAAGGCGCATAAATCACCAAAGTTTGATAAGCAAGTGCAGGCTGTCATATTGATTTTCCTGCACACACTGTGATTCAAGAGCTAGCAGACTTGCACGCTATTTAATTAAGATAACATAAACAAAGCACACTTTTATGTAAAGTGATCCACTTAATGTCAGAACGATTTTAATTTAAAACGGTTGTTTTCATTTAGGGAGAATTCCGTAATAGTTTTTGTGAAGTTGGATGCGATGCTGTTCATTAGACTCGAAGCGGAGGAGCTGATAGACACTATTTATCAATGTCACTATCATAAATATTCAATGATATATATGTTTATGTATGTATTTATAACTTTCAATCAGGATTTTGTTTTTCCCTAGCAATCATCTGGATTTCATTTGCCTCTGATGCTCCACATAAGAGGAAATAAATAAAATAATTAATGAATTAAGGAATGAGTAAGTTAAGAAATGAATACATGAAAATAAAACAGCACTGCACAGTCTACAGTGTTTGACAATTGTTACAGCGTTTTATAATCCAAATTGACACCAACAGACGTGATCGTCAAAAAAAGGAAACACCAGCGTATATACAGTAAACACTACGTGACCCGAAATTTGCGGTCACCTGACCATCACACCCATGAGTGCTTTCTGTACATCCCGTTCCAGACTTAGTTCCCCCTCTGCTGTTTTAATAACCTTCAGTCTTCAATAAAGGCTTTCCACTAGATTTTGGAGTGTGGTCCTGGGGAATTGTGTTCATTCACCCACAAGAGCAGTACCGAGGTCACAGACTGATTTTGGCCAAGAAGTCTTGGGATGCGGTCAGCATTTCAATTCGGGGTTCTGTGAAGACGACTCGAGTTCTTCCTCTCCAACTTTGACAAACCGTGTCTTCATGGATCTGTCTTTATGTGCAGGGGCATTGTCATGCTGGATCGTGTTTGGGTAGCTCAGTTGGCGTGAACGGCAATGGTAATCTTAATGCTGCAGCATACAAATATACAATCGTGTCCTACTGTACTGTTTGGGGAATGGAAACGAGGTCCGGTGTCCGTATAGTTTTGTACCTGCTTTAAATTCAAATCCTTTACACAAATCAAGGTCCCTCTAGTCTTTTTATGTGCTATAGGAAGCAACTAAGTGTTATCCTTAGTATTGAATAAGGATATCAATATTTTTTGGGGGGGGGGAGGGGGTGGGGTGGGGGTGGGGGGTTCTTCGTTTCCACAAAAGGTAGCAAGAACTTTGTAGAAGGTTTTACATTGATCCTTTTCCAGAATACTAAAATAACACAAGTTTAATTAACAGCCGTGACTTGACTTGATATTCAGATGACCTATTTACATATCGATTACTTAATCAGACAGTAACTTGTAGCTTACAAATTGTCTGCCAGATCTCCATGTTACATTAGGTCGTGTTGCGGGTCCGAAATACAAAATGAATATGAACTTAAAGCGTCAGTAATTTGCGCACGATGCTTAGGGCAAAACTCGCAATAAATCTTCCTGACAGATGTGTTGGTTAGAAACACACGTGCATTGAAAAGAACAGAGGAGAAATGAGATATAGAGATGAGTTTGTGTATGAGGAAGTCACATCCACTCGTGGCCCGAGGGGACCGGAGCGCAGTGCCATGTCATTGGTATTCAGTACGAGACGAAACAGTGGATTGATGAAAATGGAGGGTTTGCTCAACGTTTTTGATTAGAACGTTTTTTTTTTATTTTATTCGCCATGCTCGAAATTAGCTAGCATACTGTAGCGTATTGCTCAAAACTCTTGTGTAGATTTCTCTTCCCTGCATCGTGTTCATACAGTATGAATTCCTGGGAACGTACTGTACGTAAGGATCCGTTCAGGCTTCTCTAATTTCACTTTTGAGATTCAGAGCATGGCACGGTTTAATATTTTACAGTTTCTGATCATATTTATTTGTTGATGAGTGAAAACAGCTGTGTACAAGCTAAGAGCGCAAATCTGAAGTGAAAACCCTTTAGGGCATAACACTTGTTAGCTCGATGCACAATATGTGGTTGCGTTTGACTGAATTTTAGATAGTTAAACCCTAATTTCACAGAAATGCTTGGCGCCAGATATGTGGATCAAAAGATCTACACCCGTTTCCCTAGAGCCGTAATTCAGCCTTTGTGTGTGTGGAGTTTTTAGGGGGTGGCATGGATTCATTTGTGAAAAAGGCAATTGATCTTTGCATAGCTTGTGACCACAAGAGATCTTATCGTCTGCCTGTGCTGCTGAATTGCTGCGTTACTTACATCGATTTGCACCGCTGCCTGCTCTGTGCTCCTAATATTTATTGAAGTTATCCAACGTAATGGGTAAATCTTTAATCCTGTGCATTATGAATTTTTAATGGAGCCACTCTAATGATTATTTTAGCCTTATCCCTTTTTCAACTAGAAACAAGTTCATACTGATGTTTTTGATCTAGACTAACAAGTTGCACCAGTATAACTTGCAGTTTACCCATACACGGACTTCTATATACAGTGATCACACTGTCATAGAAACGCTTAACAGAAGAAACGTCTAGTGACATGAGACAGTGTGGGTTTTATATATCACTGTAAAAACCTCTATATGTGGCATATTGTATAAGTATACCAACTCTAAAAACCTCATATGAGGACATGAAACTTTTTCCCAACTACATTGTCTACAGTATATCTTGTGTAACTGTCATATTAGGATCATTATGTACAGTATAATTATTTTGGGAAACCTCTTTCTGATTGAAGACACTGATTAAGTTCATACTGTAGTTAGCAGGTGCTTAGAAAGAGAACGGAAGAGAAAATGCATTGTGCACAACTGTAGAGTACGGGTCAAAGGAGGTTCATTTAAATTGAGGAATTTCCACTTTATTAAGTAAAATATGTGAGTTGAAAAAATAAATGATGGTTCCATCCATCCATCCATCCTTCCATCCATCCATCCATAAATCTATCTGGGAATCTCTGTAGTCCATCTAGGAACCGTGGGGACCAATTGTATTTATTCCTATTTTTATGACTGGGGTAGAACCTCTGATCAGTGTTCACACACACGCATTCATACACGACAGGCAATTTGGGAATGCCGAATCTGCATATCTTTTGACTACGGGAGGAAATGAAGGAAACCCACCAAGCACGGTGAGAGAACACGCAGGCTCCATGCACATAGACCTGAGGCAGGAATCGAACCCAGACCCTGGAGGTGCAAGGTGACAGTGTTTAATTCTAAACCACCATGCTGCCAAATAATGGTTCATAATGATAAAAAATTGGTATGTTTAGGTTAAACTTGTTAAATAGATTTAATTTTAAATTTAAACTTTAAATTTATTTAGGAACCTAGACATGTAGACAACCTAGACCTGTGATTTCAGTGTGTAAAAGCTACAGTAGGCCAAAATATTTTTAGAGGATACAAATATAGATAAAAGCTCATACTGTAGAAGTGTGGAGTGCGGCTCAATTTTTGTGCTGTTTTTTTGTTTGTTTTTGATCAGGACTATGAAATGGTTAAACACAAGGTTTTTACAGTTTATCATTCATTTCATTTCTTCGGTGATGTTTTTCATCACTTGCCATTCAGAATCATTTGTGTCTTTGAGCACCTAATTTGTGCCACTTTTCAGCGTTAACATGCTCCGCTTTCCGCAGTGGCTTTGGCACGGAGCATTCTAGTGTCATCTGAGTTTTCAGGTGAGCTCTCTCAGCATAATTACGCCAGGAATGCTCACACCTCAGCATCGTGACATAATTAGCTTTCATTTGCATTTTGATTTAATGCATCTAAATGGAATTTTATTCAGGGGGATTTTCATGTAAGGCTCCGTATCATGCAAATGTACGAATTACCGCTGAGTTGCCATGCTATAAGATTATTATAATTTTTTTTTTTTTTATATCGTCATGGCCCTGCCAGAAACATATTCATTTGTGTAAAATACAATACAGTGAGCCTCTCTCTTCATATTTTGCTTCCTTAGAGTCAGAGATTTTTGTATTTTAATGAAGTGTTAAGGAATAGTTCATCAAACTTCCTGAATGACTCTTATTTGTGGCAAATTTATGGCTCTCAATTTGAGTCCAGTCCTTGTACTTAACCAGTTTCAATGGGATATTTTAGTTTGTTAAATAGCACAGTGACCTATAAAATCTAAAAACTATATAAAATCTTATATCTATTAAGTCATGAACTAGAGAGAAACAGATGATGACAGGTGATCAGGATGATGATTAGTGTACTGGTGATGCTGAATGCTGAGTGGTTGGTACAGACGAGAGGGGAAATGAGGCTGCTGCTGAAGTTGTTACGTAAACTCCAAAAATAATTTTTTTAATTGTAATTTGTTCCCATTTTATTATTTAATCTACATCATCATTCAATTTAATGTGAAGAAACGGGGTGACCCGAGACTTTTCCAGTACCATACATGTGACCTTGGAATTCTGTGACCTTGGCATGTACTGTAGACATGGTGAATTGTTACATGTATGAATTTTTAAAAAGTAGGATGCTTATTTAAAGGTTGTGATGCTTCATGATATGTGTGTGTGTGTGTGTGTGTGTGTGTGTGTGTGTGTGTGTGTGTGTGTGTGTGTGTGTGTGTGTGTGTGTGCACTGTGAGAATTTACGCAGAAGATCCATTTTTATCAGGTATACCTACCAAATTGGTGCACTTTGCAGACATGCAATTACTGATTGCAGCCTAAATTATCAGGTCCAATTTTCCCTGTCCATCCCTGCTAAAGATCCATTATATGACCAGCAATGACCAGATGGTATTTAGGTGGTGGATCACACTGACGTAATAATGGGTGTTACACTGGTAACAACAGCATTCCATTGATTCTAACCACAGCAGTGTCACTGTGGTCAGACACAGATATTGATGAATTACTGGACATTTAAAACGAATTCCTAAGGGGGAAGAAGAGCTATATTCACCGAGATCCAGCAAAGTGAATCTAATACAGTTATTCTTACAGAAAACAAATCACAAAATGTGAATATTGGTGTAAAAAAATTGATGAATCCTCCTGATATAATGCACTTCTACAGTCTTATTACTTTAAGATTTAATAATAAACTCTAACACAGCTTAAAAAAAAAAAAAGTTCTCAAAATTTTCTAACGCCACCAGCCACCACTGTTGATTAGCGAAAATAACAAATTCAGTTATCCAGTCCTTCACCTGAGTACAGCCTTTGTATTACTGTAGCTACATAAGGTAACGAGTGTGCGTTCCTGCTCCCGTAGCTTTGTCCTCTCCTGTCTGTCATTCCCAGTACATAGTGAAGAAGTGTCTCTCGACACAGATGCAGCCTCTCATTTCCATACTGTTTGTATTAGCAGAATGACTCAAATTAACTTCTAATTAAATCCCTGCAATTCACACTTGAATGCAAACACCGTGTGGTTATTTGGTCCTCTTGTGTAAACCATGATCTTTTTAAAATTGATTTAATAGTTGTTTAGTGACGTGACTGGCACAATGAATGATCCTCTCAGACCGAGAGGGCCTCAGTGAAATTAATTTACCTTGTGCCGAGCTGCCTGAGCAAATATTGCCCTTATCAACACAATTTCCGTCAACTGATGAAGAAAAATGAGAAGAAATGTTCGAAAATGTATCAAGGACGAACATGACCCTGCAGCATATGCTTGAGAGTTAGATTTTAGTTCGGTTGTGTTTCGACAGCCGTTATAATTGAAATTAATCATATCATTTGTATTACCAATTGCATTACTGATTGCTTGTTCATAAGTGCTCTTGCTGTTTGGTTGATTGCGAATCATGTTGCAGCTTCAAGTTTATTCGGAATAGTCGGCTTTCAGTTCTCGAGAATGATGACTAGGGATGGGCCGGAAACGTGGGTGTTTTTACACTTTATTTGACTCTATTTTCAGGCAGACACTTTAACGTACGTGGGTTCATTTAACGGCAACGTCTATTTATTTATTTATTTATTTATTTATTTATAATACTATTAGCATTTAAATATATTTGACCTTGAGTCTTTATAGAATCCACCTCTACCTAGTTAATTATTGCAGACCACCTTCATAGCCAACTACTTCCTCACAGTATTCTCATGTCTGTATGGCCAGTAGTGATAAAGCCCTTTATTTGTAAATCTCTCATTTTCATTTCCTCAGTAATTGCTTTCTATAGAACTGAGTAGGTTTTTTCCCCCCTCCCTCATTCTTCAACCAATGGACTAGCACTAACGGCTTCACTCTCTTCCTCCCACCACCTGACCACCCCCAACCCCCAAACCCTCAAAGGCTAAAAAAGAAAAATTGGGTTCACACCGGGGTCCGAGAGTTAAAAGTATGACATCCAGCAGGTTAACGTTCCCATGCCCAATTACGAGAGATGAACTAAAATAAACACACCAAGGCTGTCCTCACACTTGCTGGCAGATATTGTGTTTGTGAGAACATGCCTTTGAGGGTGGACCGTGCAACAGACTTTCTTGTCTACCATCTCTGTTGGGAACCACCTCGAAGACACCAACCCACATTTTATTTAAAGACGTAACAAGAGAAGGGCTCATAAATCTGAGCCTCGTGGTCCAAGGGGAAATGAAAGTAAGACAAGCAGAGGATAAGTTTATGATGAAAGAGACTGAAACAGAAACCTTGGTGAGCAGGAATCTGAATCTGGTCTGGGACTTACAAAAAAACTCAAAGATAAGTTGCAAAGATCCTCAGTCCTGCAGTAGAGATACAGAGGGAGAGGTGGATCTCTGACAACAAGACGTTTAGCAGTACATTGTGCAAAGGTAATGATTGATAAAAGAATCATTTAAGTTAGGCGTTATTTGTCCATCCATTGAAGTGAGGACTATATTATATGAAAAATTACATGGAAAAGTCCAAAGAAACACTACATGACAAAGCAGAATCTTTGGATTTTAGGAAATTTCAGCATGCATTATCTCAGTGTTTATGCCATGGCCACTTACAGAAGCAGCATTTTAAAGTAAAGATAAACTGAGTACATAGCTTCCCCTCTAGCAGTGCATCATTATTTCCATGACCTTTTTACTCTTCCACACACTAACCTGTAACCTAGAAAAAACAGTCATTCTTCTTGTATAATTCAACTGGATATTTCAACTATAGGCAGCACGGTGGTGTAGTGGTTAGCACTGTCGTCTTGCACCTCTAGGGTCCGGGTTCGATTCCCGTCTCTGTGTGCATGGAGTTTACTTGTTCTCCCTGTGCTTGGTGAGTTTCCTCCAGGTACTCTGGTTTCCACCCAAAGGCCTGCAGATTAGGCCAATTGGCTTTTCCAAATTGACCGTAGTGTGTGTGTGTGTGCCCTGTGATGCATTGGCACCCTGTCCACGGTGTACGCTGCCTTGTGCCATAAGTCTCCTGGAATAGGCTCCAGGCCCCCCGCAACCCTGAATACAGAATAAAGCGGTATAGATGATGAGAGAGTGAGAGATTTCAACTATAACGTTAACATTAATCAGAGGCAAGTTTTTGAGGAAGAGCAATTCTCGGCATTGCCTTCTAAAATTTTAATTGTTCATACTATTTTATTTGCAACATAGATTAAATCGACAACAGAGTATCACTCACTCCCTCATCATCATCTATACCGCTTCACACATCATCACTCATTCACACACTACAGGGGCAATTTGGGAATGCTAATTAGCCTAACCTACATGTCTTTGGACTGTGGGAGGAAACCGGAGGAAACCCACCAAGCACGGGGAGAACATGCAAACTCCATGCACACAGAGACAGGAATCGAGCCTTGCCGGGGATCGAACCCAGACCCTGGCGGTGCAAGGCAACAGTGCTAACCACTACACCACCGTGCCGCCTGACAGCAGAGTATACAGTATGTACTTGCGTTTCAGTTTCAAGATATAACAATTTAATATAAAAATCTGTATGTACGAGACTAAGGTAATTGTAGACTAAATCATTCTGTTGTTAAATCCATTTGTGTTAATTTAAGGGAAAGCTATTCAGCAGCACACTGTGAACATTTATGGGCGTTATGGTTATTCTCTTCATATTCACACCAAACCAGAAATCATCTGTTTTAACTGCTATGATTATCATAATCATAGTTTCTTCAGTAAAATGGTTATATTCTTGTGGCGAAGGCAGGTTAGATAACACTGTTGCTTATAAAACGTAAGTAAAGAAAGTTGACATTGTCTGTTTTTATTCACATTATTTAATTCATTACTGTTCATAAAAGAAGTCTTATGTCCATCTCTTGTAGTGGGATTTGTTTCAGTGTTGTAGTGTTAGTTTTATTTGAAAAATAAAACAATTTAATGATAGCAAAAGCACAACAAGCTAACATTAACGCTAATGTTAATCACCTATGAGGTAAACACTGATGCTAAACACGCTAAAGTAATTTACACATTTATTTAAGTCATACTGTTGTCATGTCGTGAGCTGAGATTGGTTATTCATTCCTCCCACTGCGGTTAGCATGACCAGAATTGTGTATCCGCCTGTAGTGTTTCTGCTTAGCTCATACATCCACGCTAGTCAGAGGTCTACTAGCCGATTCTACACAGCGCTCTCCAGGTGGAATGAACCAAATATCCTAAATAGAGAGGGGAGTCTGTGTGCACCATTCAGCCTTCAAATGAGAAGGAAACATACGTACAGAAAGGTGCTGTTAGCTTCGAAAAATTGTTAAGGCAGTAAGGTTAATTTGAACACCTCGAGTTTCTACAGCCAGCTTCTCTGAAAACTTTTTTTGTTCTTTGCTCTTCAGAACAAAATAAAACTGAGATAACTTTATTATTGAGGTTTTTTTTTTAATTATTATTATGTATTTTGAAAGCTTGTTTGCCAAGAGAATGGTGTATCGTACAGGCCTTGGGACTTTTTAGTAAGGTTTTGATGTGCTCGACTTTAGAGGTGCTGTGATATCTGAGGATGGGAGAGATAATCAATGATGGAGTGGTGTGATAAAGCAATGTGATAAGTTTCCAAAAACAGCAGATCCTTCTGTGTTTTATGTCTTTTAAATCACAGCAATTTGACAAAGCTAACCCTGGAATACTTATTAAAGAACAATGCATCATACATTTTCCCGTGTCTTCACAGTGGTACCTCGGCATACGAATTTTATCCGTTCCGGAGGCAAGTCGTTTTGTGAAAAACTTTCTCCCATAGGTGTTCCAAAGCTCAGTTCGGTTGTTTGTAAGCTAGATATGCTTCACATGGTGAGGCAAAAATTTAAATTCTTAAGGCGGAATTGGTGAGGAGGGGCGTTTTTTTGCAGAGGTACCACTGTACCTTTGATGTTGGTGATTTTATTGTTGCTTACTTTTATGATACAAAAGCTGTAAACAGTCGTTTCTTCCCCCACCATTGGGTGTTACTGTGTTGAGGTTGTTGTTAGTCTTTCAGCTGCTCCCGTTAAGGGGCCGCCACAGCAGACCATCCAATCCACACAACAACTTGGCACAGGTTTTACGGCGGATGCCCTTTCTGACGCAACCCTCCCATGTTATTCAGGCTTGAGAGCGAGGCTGCATTCAGTGGACGAGGGTTGGGCATTACAGTGGGTGGGAATCAAACCTGGCCTTCCACATGGCAGACGAGAAACCTACCACTGAGCTATTAATGTCTTGTCTTGAGGTTAATAAGTCAAAAATAATGTAGCCTGCCATGTTAATGGTTTCTATTCCGAAGAATTTACAATTTTTTAAACAGCTGTACTTCTGACCAAAAATGTTCATTAAACATCTCACAATATAAATGATTTTGCTTGTGTTAAAATCCTTTGTCAACATGTCTGCCATACAGTATACTGTAGCTCCGTGTGTAAATTACTAGAGAAAGGATGATGAATTAGTGCATTAATTTTAACCTTGCAGCAGTAACTACTAAGGTCAGAGCCACTATTATAAAAAATGAATCAGCGCCATCTGGCCAATCAGAAACAAGCATTCAGCAGCACCGCGGTATACCTGGCATTGTCTAACTGAAGTTGTAGTCTTTTCATTTATAGATTGTATTAGTCATTTCCAAGGATCTCAATGTTGTGTTCAGGGAACAGTAGATTTGGCCGGTTTACGAGGTTTTTCTTTTTCTCTGGTGAAATGTAGGTAGTGCTTAATGCTTGCAACAAAAAAGCACTTCAAAACTTCAAAATGTGTTGCTTCAAGGTTGTGTTTTTGGGTGCATTCATCCTAACGTTCTATTCATCCTAACATGTACAGTATTCATCCTGAATATCCTATCCTGCCAGAACAGTGCCATATAAAATAACACATTTTGCAATACCATACCAAATTTTGTTTTACAGTATATGCATATCAAAATCCACAATTATTAACATCTGTTGTTCACCGAAATACAAAGTGTTTTAAAAGCGAAATGACGACACATTCATATTAATACTATTAAAGTGATCTCACTATGGTGAAACTGTTCTGACTAATTAAAAGCACGAACATTAAAACAGGGACACTATTGGATTTGTCAGTTCGATTGAAATCATGATTTGAAAAGCCACTCATGAGCTCTTTGGTCATGTATTAATATTAATAAAAACATTTACTATCCTGAGGCTGTCTGTTTTATTACATAGGAGTTTGCCAGATTTCACATCTGTTCTGATTATTATTATCCTCATGGTAGCAGATTCTGAGCTGTTAATGCTGTAGTATTATTATAGATGATCGAAAAGTCCACCCGTCCTGGTTTCTAAGAACGGTATTTTGCATGCTATGCCATCTTATTACCTTCAGGGTGTATTACCCTTGAGAAAAAGCTTTTAGACATATGGGTAGTTTTCAACGTCTGGCTCCATAATAGGTTTATTCAGAATGACATGGACTCTGTAGCTAATGCATGTAAGCCAAGCGAGAAATTACCCTATCCTAAAGTAATGTAACATATGGAATGTGAAGCTACACCAGTACTATTTGCTTCTCTGTCACTATTTTTTCCCCATGGTTATGAGGCACAGCATTTGCTTGAGACGGCCTGGTGGCGTTCTGTTCAGCTCAGGCCAAGCACACTGAATGTAACTTTAATAGCGAGGGTAATTGACCTTGGTGCAAATTAAAAAGGTAAAGGAAAGTACAAAGTCATTTTCCTTGATCAACAGCATTAAAAGGTAATGAGGGAGAGAGAAGTGAAAAGCAGCAGTTTGGGATTATTATACTTTGCTTAATAGCAAGTAGAGGGAAAGCAGTGTTACAAAGCGTGGAAAATGGGTCCCTCCCTCCCTTCACAGTTAGTGGGAGGATCTGGGTCATCTTTTTCCTCACTAAGTGTATAACCCTTCTACCAGATGACCACCATTTTATATTCAGCTCAACGTCTCTCACTAAGTCCACAATGACATGACTTTACTCTCACACCAGTCAGAAGGCGAAAAGAAAGGAAACTCTTTTTTCAAGGGCACAGCACAGAAACAGTCACGTGGTGAAGCAGGGGCACCATACATTTAGGAAGACATACAGTATGTACAGTACAGACCAAAAGTTTGGACACACCTTCTCATTCAAAGTTTACTTCATTGTGTTCTTTATTGTGTTCTTTAGCTCAAACAAGTCTCTTCTGCTTGTTGTCTGTCCTTAGCAGTGGTTTCCTAGCAGATATTCTACCATGAAGGCCTGATTCACACAGTCTCCTCTTAACAGTTGTTCTAGAGACGTGTCTGCTGCTAGAACTCTGTGTGGCATTGACCTGCTCTCTGATCTGAGCTGCTGTTAACCTGCGATTTCTGAGGCTGGTGACTCGGATGAACTTATCCTCCGCAGAAGAGGTGACTCTTGGTCTTCCTTTCCTGGGGCGGTCCGCATGTGAGCCAGTTTCTTTGTAGCGCTTGATGGTTTTTGTGACTGTACTTGGGGACACTTTCAAAGTTTTCCCAAATTTTTCAGACTGAGTGACCTTCATTTCTTAAAGTAATGATGGCCACTCGTTTTTCTCCTTACTTAGCTGCTTTTTTTTTTTTTTTTTTGCCATAATACAAATTCAACCTCTTTGAATGAGAAGGTGTGTCCAAACTTTTGGTCTGTACTGTATGTGGCTCAAGAGTTTTTGTTTTATGATGCTGTTATACATTTTCTATTGTGATATATCACAATATACTGTAGCTGGTGGATTGTTGGTATACGGTACTTCTGCAACACTGCCCGTTTGCATTTGCCATTTTCATAAAAAGGCATACAGTGACATCACATTGTATTATAACCATGCAACAACAATCTTCTGATTGGATCTTATTGTAAGTATAACGCTTTACGTTTTGCCACTCGCTCAAGTGAGTTTTACAATGAAAATGTTCAAATAAAACTAAAAAGTCAAGATGGCTTCATCTGAATAGTATTTCTTTAAATATAAATTCAGATGATGATGGTGATGATGATGATAGCAACTCTCAAAGTCACACTCTAAATTACTTGTCCAGTGTTTCTTATAATCTGACATACCAACCTGTGTATCTAATGTTTACTTACCTGACTTACTTATGGTTTTGTTTATTGAGCAGTTGGATTTGTCCTGGTATTGTTTTTAATCCTGTTACTGTTAAGAATGATAAGGTGATTTGGATTAGTCTGCCCATATAATAATAAAGCTTGGAATGTGAATCTGCATCAGTCTTTGTTGCTTGACAGCTGCTTATAATATAAACCAAACAGAAAGTATATTTAATAGAATTTTCTTTTTTTTTTTTTTTTTAGAATTATCTATTTTAAGTTCCATTTAGTGTATATGTGCAGATAGACGGTTGCCAGATCGAAAAAAAAAAAAAAAAAAACAGCCTAAAAAACACATAGACAAGCACAATAATTTTTTTTCCCCCAGATGCTAAGTCTATTTACCATGGTTCTAAAATGACTAAATAATAAAATAAATACTTATTATTATAATTATTATTAAATATATTGGCATACTCATAAAGAGAGTACAGTATAACTACAGCTTGGAGTAGAACATTAATTGACGCAAATACATTATACAGTAATGCACAGCTTATGAGAATATTTCTCGTGTGGAAGAACAGTGAATGTTGTAATATAAAGATTGAATTAATTTCATTTGGTCTGACTGCAGAGCTGTGGTTCAAACTGAAACTAAACCAGTACTGAACAAGATGTGGTGAATCTCTACATTTCCTGTTATGTGGAGCTCTTTGCCTTATATACACAAGCGAAAACCAGCTGCACTTTGGAAATAGTTGTCCTTTTTACGTCTAATCAGGTTTCACCTTCTTCTAGAGTTTCTCAAAGCAGTCACTGACAGAAACCTAGATTCACTGCAATGCATGTTTGTAAATCCGTTCCTGTAAAGAAATGCTATGAATGATTATCCGTATTGGGTTGGACCAAACTCAGTGCCGTTTTGCTTTAACCCCCCTTCTCTCGAGCTTTTGGAGCAGGCCTACGTAGGCAGGTAGGGCACAAGGGGAGGGCAATGGAGTGTGGCTCGCCTCAACCCTGTCACTTTGATAGAGTGAATACATTGTGAGAGATAATGGAAACTTTCTATTCAGTGAGGAGCAGAATAAAGAGAGCCTTCCCCTCCATTCATCACCATTGATTACTGTAGACCCTGTGGCTTGCACAGACAGGGAGATAGAGAAAACAGAGAAAGTGGGAAAGAGCTTCCAGTCAACATGCAAGTGAAAAAAAAATGAAATAAAGAAATAAAGAAAGAAAGCAAGATGTATGAAAAAATAATAAAAGGCTAATGGAAGTCCTCTATGAGGAACTTAGTGCTGATTTAGGTGCTTTTCAAGGTATCAGTCAAACTTTTAGCTGTTTGGGGGATATGGAGATGGTTTGAAGGTCATAAAAAATTAATGCGGTATTCAGGGCATATAACAAGGTATTCAGGTAGGAAAGGAAAGAGAAAATTGGTGTTGCCTGAGGGGACGTCTACTAATCGACAGGCACATTAACAGGATCACGAAATGAGATGATCACTCAAGTTCTCATGGATCCAGTGCAGTGATTTAATGAGTACATACACATTGACACTAGCTGAAGGAATTAGTGAAGGTATATCGTGAAGGTGCTTGTTTCTGATTAGGGCTGCATCAATATCAATGGTGTAGGAATTAACCCATATACATGTGACCCTATTAAGTATTACAGGTTAGTTGTCCAAAGAAATTCAAAATTTTTTTCTTCAGATGGATCAAATTCAGATCACAAATCGATTGATAAATAATGCTCCCGATCCTTCAACACAACTGAGAAAGTTTTAATCCTAAAACATTGTATCAGATTGGATTTTATTGAACCACGTATGTGAAAATATGTATGATTCAAATCAATGCAACTCAATACCTGATTTGATTTGATGTGTCACAAATGCATTGTTCACATGCATAATACAGCCACTTTTTTTTTCTGGAATGTTTGAGAGGAAGGTTCACAAGGCATCTCCCGATTGACGTGAGGTTGTGGAATTGTCAGGGCCGAAATGCACAAACCATGCTGACAGTGCTGGCATCTTTACATCTGGGGTTTTTCATTGTTTTCCAGTTTTCCGAGATAGGGGTTTCATATTAAAAAATTTCAAAATCTTTCTGGTATAAGTACAGTAAGTCATGCCCATGTCGGATTTACTGTAAATCAGTATACACAAACATATTTGGACCTCTAAGCAAGTACAGCAATGGTTAGCACTGTTGCCTTGCACCTCCAAGGTCTGGGTTTGATTCCCACCTCAGGGTCGTGGGGTTTGCATGTTCCCCGCGTACTTAGTGGGTTTCCTCCGGGTACTCTGGTTTCCTCCAAGGACATGCAGATTAGGCTAAACAGTGTTTCCAAATTGCCTATAGTGTATGAATGCGTGTACGAGATCCTACCACTGTCATAAAGTGGGAATAAATACAATGGTCACCATAGGCCTTCACAGTCCCTAGTTGGACTACAGAGGTTCCTAGATGGATGGATGGATGGATGGAAACAAATACAGATAGTGGCATACTAGATGTTTCTGTGACATTAGGAAGCCCTCATTATTTATACTTCAAAATCCCATACAGTATATGATGTGATACTATGTGATGTAAGTTTTGTGTATATTATCATGCTAATAAACAGACAATGGCTGTCATAAGGAAATAATTCATCATTAATGCTGGCAAACAAAGAAGAGCAGAGTGCTAAACTGCTCGGTAAAAATATCAAGAGAAACACGTACAGCATCTTCCTCCAAAACATAAATATAAAATTCATAATGAGGAACACTTTATTAGCAATGCACAGCAGAAACACTGTGAGAAAAATGTCCGCAGACAAAACAAGGAGAGTCTGGAGCAGGCATTTGTTGAAAACAAGGGATTCTGATGCAATAAAAACAAGCACTTTCCAAAACGAAACAGTGAAATGAAACCTCCACTTGTAACATATAACGCGATAAAATGTTAAATTCCTCGGATTGATTAGTACTAACTTGGTCACTGATTTTAGTATCTGTATCTGTTTCATTCTATAAATAAAGTTTGTGCTTGGTCTGAAAAAAAAATGGTATTCATATTGTACATCCCCATACATCCATACATCCTATCACTACATAACACAATGATGTCTAAACCCTTTACCCCTGGGTTTGCCGACATTTAGGAAACGAAATCCTCCAATTTTAGCTGAATGCTCTTGTTTGTCTGACTTCAGCTATATAAAATATTCTAGCATGACTTGTTCTAGTTGGCACCCCACAGCATGCCATTTGCATTCCCCCTGACATACACCTTTAATTTAAACTTTGAAATTTACTTAAACACCACTAATGCATCTAAATACATCATGTGGATGCTGGCAAACATCTCCCGTCCATGACCTCTGCACTCGGTGCCTCAGGTACCCCTCTTTTTATTACGTTTGCAGAACATGAGGAAATTACCAAATCAAGTCCGGAGGTTAACCAGAGTTCACAGTGAATCACAAAACCCATGGCAGAGCATGGGAACATATTGCTCTCCATGGAAACCCGTGGCTCAATTAGATCTCTTCACTGCCTCGCAGCTGAGAAAGTCTGGACGGTGCGTGTATCCTTCTGTCACACGCATTAGCACCTGCTCTGGCGACGCCAGTCCTGAGAGGTGAGACACGGCTAAGCTCGTACTGACGTTGTGTTAACCCTGGGCTAGACCACACTCGGAACAGTGTGTGTGTGTGCGTGCGGAGCTGGGAGACACGGACACATTTGTTCCGTGGCCAGACTGCAGGAGTGCAGGCTGCTCCAAGTGGGAGAAGCGACATACCGAGACGAGCCACATCCATCATACTGGTGCTCTCTCAGCGCTCGAATAAATGTACCAGTTACCTCTCGAGCACACAAATAAACAGTTGTCAAACACAAACTGCCACACCATCACAACATGCGGGCATGTTTACTGCCGATTACTGCTGACTTCTTGCGGTTTTTGCCTTCCTTTGTGTGCTTGGTAAACAAATGAAGGCAAATTGCGCACTCGTTTTAGGGCACACTTATCAAGGCTGCAATTTCATGTCGAAACATTGTACACATCCTGTGCCAGGGAGTGTGGTTTAGGATGGCAGGGTAGGAAATACTGCAGAGATTATTGATGCGTTACAGTCGAAGTGTGGATTTAAGCAGGTTTGAGCTGACCGACAAGTGTAACGACTTAACAGTACGAAATACAACCATTACCAGCATCATACGAGGACATGGCTTAGTCGGCTTGCTTGGGTCAGGATTGTATCGTATAGTGCGGTATCTTTTACGTGTTATGCTTTCGTTTAAAGTGACTGATACAGTATGTGTCACATATTTGCCATTGACCGTCATTCATATTAGATCCCATTCCACTTATCCTTTCTTCTTATTATTATTATTTGTAATAAGGATCCCATGAAGGTACCATCTCATCTGCAGGCAATGATGACAGGACGCTCATTGAAAAAGAATTATTATTTATTCAGTAATCTTGTGTGTGAAGCGTAAACGCACCTAGAATGATACACCAGTCCATAACAAGACACCATGTACATGCACATTCTCACATATTGGCATGTTCTTTGGTGGTGAGAGGAAACCAGAGAACTATAAACCTACAGTATGTGATAAACCTCAAAAAACGACTGGGCGAGGCTGGCTGGCCGAGGCTGGCTACAAAGCCGCTGCTGAGGAGCCTGCGAGAGCTGCCTCCTGCGCGCTGCTCTGCCATTGCCAATCGTCCGCCAGCTTCTTGCCTACATGCCGGCTGGACGCTGTTTCCGACCCACACATGCACTTTCCTTAAACTTTTTATCTGTTTTCTCCTAAATTCCTCATTTTTTCCTTTATTTTCTAAATAAAAATACCCTTTCACCGTAAGTCCTCGCCTTGTGCCTGTGATGTTCCCGGAGTCAAAGATCTTGCACTAGTATTCAAGGGCAAAAATATGCAGTATATATATTTTAACGGATGAGCTGAACACAAGTTCATCATGGCCACCCCTGCATTCTTAGCTAATTTTTTAACCACTCCGTCATTTTGCTTGTTAACTAAAGTTTAGCTAAAGCCTCGCTAGATTGAACTCTGAGATGTATTCTAGGGTTATGGATTCTTCAACAAAGTTTGGTTGCAGCTGGATTTCCTAGATGTGCAAGGAGGCCATATCGAGGGCCAATGTTGTCATGTCTACGCCACTGTTAACTTGGTCAGAAAGAAATCCAGAACAATCTTATTTATTGTGGAGTACTTTTGTACTTAAAGTACATTTATTTTAAAACACATAGTGCTTCAACATACTGTATAAGTGAATAATAAGTGGTACTTTTCCTTATAGTAGGGTAGATTTGTAGGCAAGCACTGTACTTTTGTGTGAGTATTGTGCTTGTGTATTTCTGCCACCTCTGAGTATAGGAGATTTCTGCTTCTTCTTCTTCTTTAAGTTTGTGCATCGAGTCTTGAATCCCACTGAAACTCAGAGATTCAGTTTTGCATTATTTTAAAATGTAATGATTTGAAATTTCACTCTGTGGAAAGCAATCCCTTTCTGTCTGTGCCAAAAAATAAAATAAAATAAATAAATAAATAAAACCAGTTGAAATAAGCTTTACCCGGTTTCTGGTTTATAGCCTTTAGTTTATTCATTTTTTTTGTAGACTGAGATTTTTCAGGGTTGTTCGAAAAGTCTATTGAGTGGTCTGTGAACTACTCAAAGTCTGTATCTCATCATTTACTTGACTTACAGGCAAGTCTGTAATATTGATTCTGAGCTTTTGTTCCATTCCTTTCAGCGTTTTACTCCCGTCACTGTAGTGTACACAACGGTGTGTAGAACAAGTACGACCCATGACACTCTATACAAAAGATCCAGATTCTCTCTTTTTCGGGGACGCCTCACACCGCAGCGTTTCTTTTTTTTTTTTTACCTTGATTGGCACAATCTAAATACCAGTAATTTTTCAATGAGTGCACATTAACTTATGGCAGAGAGCGAGGTTCAAGGAAGACAAATGTCTTTTTCACAGAAGACTTGATTCTGATTATGCGGCTTCCTGCGAAGACACCCGGCAGAGCTCCAGGAATCGGCAGGGAAGCTCAGGAGGAAACGGAAAAATGATGAGGAAGGAGGCGGGCAGTGGAACGAAGCGATGGATAGGCATGGGAGGCACACGGCTGAGTGATAAGGAGAGACGGAGGGAAATGTTAGCTATTCTTGTAGCATCACTCACACTGCTAGGCTTAAAACCAGACACACGTATAAAGTTTTACGAGTGCGAATGGGTAAAGTGGTAGTTACTGCATGGGAGATATTTTGAGTTAATGTGGTGAAATAACAAGTGCGCAACACCGCAATGTAGTCTGTAATTTGTGAGCTGCTCCTGTTCCTCATTAAGTCAACTAATGTGATGCATTTAGGTAAAATTTGTGTTTATTGATTAGCTGGAGACTTGTTTATGTTCTGTATGCTTTCTATTTATGGCCTCACTTATGAGCATATGCACAAAAACAGATAAATTACAGGATTTTTTTTTTTCCTTTTTCTTTTTTTGAGACTGGATGGTATTGTCTGAAAAGCCTCCTATGCGAGCTGTAATGATTTATGGTTCCATCCAGGGTAACAAAACAACATTACAGCAGTTATGAGTTCCAGCAGTGCTGTGTGTTGCTGATAAGTTGTAAATCCATTTGACAAATCCATTTGATTTTTTTTTTCCTTCCTAAAACGGGCCCATGGGAGTTTGGCTTAGAAAACCTTGACATTGTTAGAACATAATGGCACCTTCAGAATTCCCAACTATGTATCTTGTCCACTAAGTATCTAAACACATATGCTTGGATACTATACTATAAAACGAGTGAATGACTGTATGGGGTCATTTCGTTTTTTGCTTTTAATACTGAAAAACGAAAGTTTTAGGTCTGTACAACATTTAGTGTCATTCAACGTCCTAGAGTCTCCTCTTCACGTAAATGATGATGACCTCTTACCTGTCTGTTTCACATAACAGTCTCTCTCTCCCTCTCTCCTTTGCTCCATCTCTTCTGTATGTGCCATGCCGGTGAGAAAGAACAAGTCGTGTGATTAGCGAGGCAGTCAGGTTTATCCTGGTGGCGGCCTGCTCTCCCCAGATAGGCGCATTAGCGTCACGCACAGTGGCTAATGGTGTTTATCATTAGAGGCAGAGCAGGGCTGGGAGAGCATGAGAGGCTGCTGTGCCAGGATGCGCCAGACTGATGAGGCTTACTCATTTACAGGCTCAGGTAATGGCCGAGCCCATTTCCTATTTCCTCCTCTGGATTGCCGATTACTTGGCGAGTACCTGTAATACTATTTGTGGTGCTTTCGCACAGATGTAGCAACAGGATGTGTTCCTTCATAATAGTTTGCTAGAAATAGGGGTTATTAATGGTTCTTTTTTTAAATCCAAATTATTCTTTTCCCCTTGCTAAATGGTTATTTAAAGTTTCTTATACAAAAGTTAGTTCCGATCGAGTAATCTACCTGGACGAGAGGCATTCCACGAGTGGTGATATAGCAACCTTCCTAAATTCTCCCTGCACTGGCTTCCAGTAGCAGCCCGCACCAAATTCAAAACACTGATGCTCGCCTACGAAGCTAAAAATGGTCCAGCACCCACTTACCTCTCAGCTCTTATCACAGCCTGCACCGCACCACGTTCCCTCCAATTCTCCAGCACTGCTCGGCTTGTCCCACCATCTCTAAGGGATCAATGCATCTAGACTCTTTTTGGACTCTCTTTTTTAAACTCCCCCCGCCGGCAAACCCCCAACTCCCACTGCCATACCACGCCCCCCCCCCACCCAGTTCAACTTAAATTAAATAAATAAATAAATCCCAACGGTGGTGGTACTTAGTAACCTAGTAACCAATGTAACAATGTATCCAGTGATGGAAACTTCAAAGCACTTTTGTAAGTCACTCTGGATAAGAGCGTCTGCCAAATGCCTAAATTTATAATACATAACAGTACTGGGTTGTTTTGCTACAGTATGCGTCTCAATCGTTAATTACACTAACTTGTTGTTAGTGATAACGTTATGTCCTTATGAACAACAGTTTTTTTCATGGCTAATTTGAACTACAAAGCTAACTAGCATCTACTGTACGACAAGGAGGAATCCCCAATCCCTCTCTAACCTGTGAAACCAGGGATTATACTGTACACCCTACACAGTGCAGAGAATTGAACTGGTATTCTAATGTGGAAATGGTGAAAAAAGTAGAAATATAAAGTAAATCTTGTTTCTTATTATTCTCCGCACATTTTTGCTACATAGTCCAGGGTTAACTTTAAAACTGCTTTTAGTGGCTAACTGTCAGTCGCCAGCTCTGCCAGTCACGGTTAATTAGTTCTGCCAGTTGCGGAAGGATATGTGTTGGCAGAGCAAATAGCAGACGAAATAAACATACAAATGATAATCTGTTAATAATAAATGGTGTTTGTGGAAAAGCATTGTATAAAGGCAATAATACGCTTGAGGTCGTGTTGTTGTAGTGAATATCAGCACAGCTGTGATGCCGTCGGCACTCGGGTTGCCCTCAGAACTCCCTCTTTTGTGATTTTGCTTAATAATTCACACCGAACATAGCAATCATTCATTCACACATATTTAGATAATGACACCTAGCAGCAATTAAGCTTAATTAATCTACCGGAGAACCCAGACGAGACACAAATGTGAGCACAAGACAAAGTGAGAACATGCAAAACTCAGCACAGGCAGTAAACAAAAGGATGGAGCTATAAGGCAAAAATATGGGGAGAGAAAAATAACCATTTAGACACTTTTGTTTTGTTTTTTTTTAGATAATATATTTCTGGTTCATATACAGTATGAGCTTCAGTTTTACACACTGTTCACTTTGTGCATATTAATTACTATGTGTACAGAGCCATAAACTTTTTTTTTTTTTTTTTTTTGGAAAAAGAATGTATAAGGAATAAATTCAGGCATCACAAATGAACAAAATTAGTACTTTGCTACGAAGCTGTCGTTCCTTCAAGACATCTTTGTGGTTCAGTTGTAGTCCATTCCTCTTGGCTAACCTGTTTTTAGTTCTCGCAATTTCATACATTTTTATTGGGATTCAAGTTGAGAGATAGGCTATTCCATAGAGGCACTTGTTGAGTTATACTGGCTGTATGTTTGCAGTCATTGTCTTGTTGAAATGTCCATCTTCTCCCCAGATTCAGTTTCTTGGCAGATGAGACTAAATTATTTTCTGTTATGTGCTGGAACATTGCACCATTCATGTTGCCTTGAATGGTGTGTATTGTCCCAATGCCGTTTGCAGAGAAACAGCTCTCCATCACGGTGCTCTGACCTTCCGTACATCACTGTGCATATGGTGTTCTCACAATTATACATGCAACCATTCTTTCTTCAAATATAATAAGCTGAATATTGCCAAAACAGGCTATTTTTAGAACACAAAGAAGCCAGTATTTATATTTAGCACCGGGGCTTTAATCCCCTGCATTATGATCAGTAAACCAAAGCCTTGAGCACTGAGTCCCTGCTATCCCATCTAACCAGAGTGCATTGTTCAAAATGTATTCTGCTTTATCTGTATTCTCTTAGACATGCATCTCTGCGCTTAATTCTTTTAAGCAAAGCAGTTTGCTGTGTATTTTATTACAGTATTACCGTTGTTCCTGCTGCTTTCAGGTCATCGTGCAACTCTTTTCTGCCTGCTAGCTTCTTTCTTACAGTTCTTAGCATTAGTCAGCGAAAATCGCTGTGAAACCGTACATGGCACACCTGTGTGGGTAATGATATGTGGTTACATGTACTTTCTACCTGAATACTATCCAACCTGTAGTACAGGATCTTTAATATCATTTGCTATGGGTTTTTATTTTAAATCTACAGAAATGCATTTAGCAAGAGGGGTATGAGGTATCAGGTGCCAATAGATACACTGCTCAGCCAGAAAAAAAAAAAAAAGTCACCACCACCTGGAGTCTTCCATTGGATAATTACTGCAGTGATTAATATGTTCCAGCTGGCAACAAGTTATTTAACCCTAACCGATGCAGTGAGTAGCTTCTCAGTTCTTAAACAATTATGTCAGAAGACAGATGTTTCAGAAGGATCAAATTTCTGGTACACAGCAAGCAAAGAAAACAACTAGGACCTAGCTGAAAATACGAACTATAAAAGTTTTTCACTTTATTAAAACCTGGAAGCATAGTGGTAAACCATCATCTCATAGGAAGAAAGGTGGGGAAAAAAAAAGTAATGATCATGACTGTTGGTCACTTAAACTTAAAAACGTGGTGAAATCAGATCGTAGAACCACAACAGTAGAACTCATAGCTACGTTTAAGGAAGAGCATTTCCACATGCAAAGAAAACTCACAACTCAATAAACATCTGTGTAAACCTTGAGGAAACATCATTATCAGTGAGGAGCATAAAAAATGGACTGTGGAACGCTGGAAAAAGGTCATGTGGTCTGATCCATGTGGTCCTAGAGTGTGCTAGAGTGATGGCGGGATCAGGGTAGGAAGCGACACAATGCAGTATGGATGGGTTGCCTCTGTTGGTCAGGTCTAGGTTCCTCAACCAAAAATCAGCTGACTACCTGAATATACTGAACAGGTTTTGCCATGAATAGATTTTTATTCCCTGATGGCACAGCATTATTGCAAGATAACGATGCCAGGGTGCACCTGTCTCAAATTGTGAAAGAAGGGTTCTGTGAGCATGAGGCATCATTTTCACACATGGAAATGAAATAAATGTTGTGACATTGCATAACAAAATCTTAACAAAACAATGCTACGGCATCTGTGTGCTATAATCAAAGCAAAATATTAGAGAGTTTGTTTGTTTTATTGACTGGACGATGTACAGTAGGTGTATAAAATGGCATATTTACGAACGCTATTGCTTACATTACAGTAGGTATTTTTCAGAACTAAATACTGATTTGGTGGGATAAAAACTAAAATAATGAAAGGTCTGTCTTTGTTGGTCGGTGTGCAGAATATTTGCATGGATCATGGAACTGTTTTATACCACTATGTTTTTGAAAATAAAATAACATATTTAAGCTGGGACTTTTTTCTGGGAGTTTATTTGCCAGATTTAATTGGCTTATAAAAATTGGAAGTCCCCAAGACCATATGGTACATAGTGGGCATTGATTAGTATTAGGATGTGTTGCTAAAACGTCTAATACTGTTTGTTAAAAAGCCTTAATGCATAATAAAGAATGAATAATGAATAATGAAAAATGATAATGAATGAGTAAGTCTGCGCAACACAACACATATGACTGGCAGTTTGTATTACGCTTCTGTAAGATTCTAAGATTCATATCACAGTATTTGATTTTGATCAATATTAAAGCAAAAAGTGTGTTCTTGTAGACTGGTTCTGAGCAGTGGGCAGTAGAAAATCTGTAGTTAATGAGCAGAATGCCTACACACACACACACACGCACACGCGCGCGCACACACGCAGCAGCTTTAGAATAAAAGAATGAACGCATTTGAAGACTTCAGTGACAGATGTTCTTGTCTAGACATGTACTTTTGCAAAAAAAAAAAAAAAAGTAGTCAGTGTCTATTTTAAAACCTTAACGAGTCACGTTTACAGGTAGAAAATTGTGCAAAAATTGCAATTTGGTAAATTGTGAACGCGTCTGAAACACGGTGGATCAGGATCTGGCCAATATGGAGTAAAATATTCCACCGAGGAATCCACCTCTGAAATTAGAGTCGGGGTGATTGAACCATCAGCAATCACAATTACTGGTCAATTTGGTCAATCCGCCTGCATCAACCCTGATGGCATAATTCAGACTGTCAAAACGATCTGTGCGCACGTACGTGTGCCTGTGTGTGTGTGTGTGTGTGTGTGTGTGTGTCATGGTGAGATCAGGCAGATGGCAGTATCAGAAGCCAATTGGAGAGGAGGACTCAATTTGATGTTCTTTAAACTACCAACAGTGAGTCTGTTATGATCGCTCTGAGCCAAGACAGTGTAAAGGATATTATATTTAGACTATGCAGACATAGAGTTTCGCATCCTCATGGTGTCTCCGGATGTGTGAAGGATGTGTAGCTATGCATACCGTCATCGTAGAGCTTCAGAGGTTTTTGTGTGTAGGTGTAAGTGGAAAGGAAGTGCACAGGCTCTATTCAGTGCTGTCCCTCATTAAATGTGAGAGATGCATTCTTCACGATGCGTTGTGAGTGCCTCGCTCTAAAGACTCGCCTATGGTATGTGTGGAGCGTACTATACGAATAGTGCAAAATCACTGGAGGTGTAGGCTCAGGGGAAGAAACACAAAAAAAGAGAACTATAGAATACCCAGAGGCCGAAGAGAAGAGAGAAGGTAAGATGAGGAAGTGACAGAAGCTCACAGTAAAGATTTGATCGAATCCTTTTTCATTTATCGTAAGTGCTTGTTATTGTTAAGAATAGACCTAATACTTTCTGATCAAAATCTGATCAGCAGTGTTATAAAGAAATCTGTCTCAGTGCTCCCTGGGGTCACATGGTTGCGTTGTGATCTCTCTTTCTTTTTCTTTGGTCCTGTGCTTTGGGTATGTTCACGGGTCAACCTGTACTGTATATATAGTGACATAAAGCAGTGGAGTGGAGACAGGGAATTGTATGCCTTTATACTGGCTAGCCTATGAAAAGGTAGGGGACCTACCTTTTTAGAGCTGAAGAGCGCAGTATAGTACGTTTACACTGATCATTCGTAACATTAAAATCATTAACATTAAAATCACCTAGGTTTTGGGTTCCCCTTGTGCAACCAGGGCGGATCGGGCACCATGGAGCATCCTTTGGGTGCTCAGGTTCTTTATAGTGATAACATGAAAAGGACTCCTGTGGTGTTTAGTGACTTAGTGATTAGCACTGTTGTCATGCACCTCCAGTGCCTGGGTTCTATTCCCACCTCAAGGTCTATGTGCATGGAGTTTGCATGTTCTCCCTGTGCTTGGTGGGTTTCCTCCAATATTCCAAAGACATGCGAATTAAGCTTTACTCACTCACTCACTCACTCACTCACTCACTCACCATCTATTCCGCTTTATCCTGTATTCAGTGTTGCAGGGGGCCTTAGGGATCGAGGTGGGGTACACCCTGGACAGGGTGCCAATCCATCACAGGGCACACACACACATAAACACAGTCACATAATTATTCACACACTACGGGCAATTTTGGGAACTCCAATTAACCTAATCCTTTGGAATATGGGAGGAAACCGGAGTACACAGAGGAAACCCACCAAACACGGGGAGAACCCGCAAACTCCATGCACACTTGGCCAGGAATCAAATCCGGACCCTGGAGGTGTAAGGCGACAGTGCTAACCACTTCACCACCGTGCTGCCGAATTAAGCTTTAATTAATTGAAATTGATTAATAATGTATTGAACTACCGAAAGTCGATAAATAAAATCATAATCAACATTAACCTCCATGGTCCCTTGTTGGACTTACAAAGGTTCCTAGAAGATAAATGGACTGTGTTGTTTTTTGTTTTTTTTTTTGTGGTGGAACATTGGAATAGACGTTATGCCTAAAGAAAGATATTCTGAAATATTCTATAAGGAATTAAAACAAATCTTATATGGCATTGTTTTTTAAATCCTTTAATGGCAAATGTTCTGGTTCAGATGTTTTTTTTTTTTACGTCACATCACACTTTTGTGATCCATTTTATTGGTTTATGAAGTCAGATGTATATTTAATCACCATATATAGTTAACTGATGTTCACCTATCCTTCTTTAGTCAATAAGGGACTGTGTTAGCCAAACTTTTAGTCATACTGTAGATTTCTGAATGCCACTGGTATTCTTTTATGCAAAGCTACAGTAGAGTCAGCATCACAACATGGTAGAATTGAAATAAATAAAGCAAAGAGTGAGTTTAGTTTAGCCATAAACTCAAACGTATGAAGCTCTTTCCTCTCTGTGTGAAAATAACCTGTTCGCCAATCACAGATGACTCTGGCAAACCTCCTACCTGCATGGATGAAAGACCTGAAGGCCTGTAGACTTGTCTGTATTAAGCCTTTCACATTCACCTAAAATCATCTTAGTGCACCGCTGGCACACGTACAGAGAATGATAAGGTCTCTAGCAATTTAGATCAGACAGGTTCGACTCAGTGGAGGTGGAGCGCTAGATCTCTATCAGCTGAAACTGAAAGGTGAACAAATTCAGAAGGACAAGTTATTAGGAACTGCATGTCAGGATGCTAGTCTTACTGTGAGTGGGAACTTCAGCCTCTGATATATCCACAAATGGGGAAAAAAAAAAAAAAACATGTGTATGACATGTGTAAAAAGAAAAGGTTAATGCCTGAGAAGGAAGAAATCCTACCATATAAAAATCACTCATTTAGGAATATTTATAAGTTTGTGAGCTGTACTTAAATATTAGTGCAAAAGCTTGTGGATTTATTCACTCACTCAACGTCTATACCACAGTGTCACAGGGGCCTGGAGCCTATCCTAGGTGACTTAGAGCATGTGGCAGGGAACATCCTGTGCAGGGTGCCAATCAATCGCAGGGCACGCTCAGACACACTCACACACCATGAGCAATACGGGAACGCCAGCTAACCCAACCTGCAAGTCTTTGGACTGTGGGAGGAAACCGGAGAACCCGGAAGAAACCCACAAAGGCCGTGCTTAGAAGAAGTAATTGAAAAAATTATTGAGAATGAATAATTTAACTAATCCTTAGGTAACACTAAAACATAAAAAATATGCCTAAATAAGCCTAAAATAAACAAGTCTAAAATAAGACACAAATTTTACAGAAAAAATAGCCAAAACCCAACATCAACATTTTGACACATCACTTAGCAGATACTGTATGATTTAAGGAAAAAAGGCGTATATGCACATCTGGCAAAGTTTTAATATTCAAATAATTTTGAATTTGCACTATTCATACCGATGCACTACTTGCTTATTTTTGCTGCTTGTGGAAATGAGGGAAAACCAGGTCATTAGGGTAATTTTGTCATAATGACATACAAATCATTTTTTTTACTCAACTGTAGGTGTGAATGCGGTCGACCAGAAGGTGAGTGGTGTAGTTAATAATGAAAGCATTAGCCCTTCTTTATATAAAAAACTCTCTCAGAAGAGCACGATCGGGATATTTGAAGTAAATTGGATTAAATGAGACAATAATAGAATTCAATATATTTTATTCTCCTCAGTGGTGGATATTTTAATAGGAGTTGAGACCTTATCAACTCATTAGCCAGATGGGCTGAGCTCTTCAATCTCCAAACAAGGTTTCTAATGGAGAAAGTGACCTAATTAGCTCCATTCAGGCCAGTGAGAAGTGAGAGATGAAGAAACTATCGTGAGTGTTCGTTTAGGCACAATAACAAGGGACAATGTTCTTCTTTATAAGTCAGGCTGAACAGTTGTTGGCAGTTGTAAGAGCTGCCAATATGGAGTGTTAAGGGAAAACAGACTTCATTTATTTTGCCAGTTTATATAAATGTAGGATGGTTGGCAGATAAAAGGGAGTTGGGTGATAATTTAAGACTGTGTTTTACTATCTTATATAACAGAATTATTATTTTGTATAAGAGATACATCAGTACTGAACTAAAAAAGTGCCACGTTTTATGTTTTTTTTTTTTTTGAGGATAGAGAGTGGTTACTTGAATTAGTGTAAACTTCCTGTCAACTGGAATCCGTCTGGCCAGCCTCTCCTCTGACCTCTAAGTTTTCATGCACAGAACCGCTGAAAGGTCTTTCTTATCACGGCTTAGACAGTGAATAGAGACTGTACGTCCCAGAAGGCCAGTTCCTCTTAAAGTGGCCAGTGAATATACAGTGGAAATAAAAACAGTGTAAATCAAAAGAATTGCAGTATTGGCAATTTATTGACAGTTTGTGGGAGGAGCGGCGTTTGGTAGATCCCTTTGTTTGCTTTAATGACAGTTTGAACTCAAGCACACATGGGGGAAATGTTTGTGTAAAGTGACTCATTTTAGATTGAATACAGTACATGCCTAAATAGAAGACATGAGGCATGAGAAAAAGCTGACCTTTTGTATAAAGCAGTTATCATGTGCAATATAATACCTCTGGAAATAGGGACCCATAAATAGTGTAGAATAGAATAGAATAGAATAGAGTAGCATAATTACAGTAAGAGCTACATTATTTGATTTAAATATTTACACATTATAAATACCTCCAGCTCCTTCAGAAAAAATAAATCATGAGATTTTGGCTTGCAGAATAGGAAGTGACACGTTGGGCTTGCACTCAGGAATTAAAAGTGGGCAGTAGTGCTTTGTAGCTTTCTGAAATTTGACAATTGCACAACTATCAATACTGTTTTATTCCACTTGTGGGCTGAAAATGAAATGATGCGTGCACCAGGCATTAGTTCAGAGCTTAATTTGAGAATAACTTTTATCTTGGCCTCACCGCTGCCTTTTTTTTTTTTTTTCATATAAATTATCTTTACGGATATGATTTTCCATGGATTACTAAGCTCATTTATTTATTTATTTATTTCCAAATGAGGGCCATTTGTTTTGACAGATGCTTGTTCTGGGGCTGCAGCCAAAGCTTGTCTGATTTTCTGAATGCTCACATAAGACCATGGCTTTAGACTTTGGTGTTTAGACAAACACAATCATACAGTTGCCAGCTTTCTGAATAATTATGTGTGAAAGAACATATTCTGCGAAGGCTGAAATTCCAGTTGGGGAAACAGAGAGACGGAACCTAGAGTGCTCACGTACAGAGCACGGTAATCCATACTGAATGCTTTTGGAGCAGATAAAGCAAAATGCTCTTTTTCGCTATTGCATTCTAACTGCGTGGATTTCCATATATGAATTGGCATGAGTGATACTGTATTTAAATGCCTTTAGTTTATTGTAAGATATTCCAGAATTGTAATATTCAATATTCAAATAATTGACCAGTTAAGCAAAAGCAGGTGGTGATACTTTGGGGGATTTTTGATGTAATGATTTGGGTCTACTTGTTCCCTTTTGAGGGTCACTACAAACCTGTACAAAATTATTCAGAGTAATAACCTTTAGCATATTATGAAACATTTCTCTACGCCCTAATGGGGGTGCTCTTATCTAGGATGGCAATGTTCTGTTCTGGCTTCTAATGATGGCTTAACACCTTACTAACACGCATTCTAGTTTTCCTTTAATATGGCACATTTTTTGTCAGATTTTTGGGTATAATTTGTAAATATCTTACATACGGAGTAGGTTTCTGTGTCTAATTCCAAATAAGAGCTCCAAATGTTCACAATTAGGAAATCTTTTTTAATTGCGGATGTAATGTAACAATACAGAATTTGTATAATTTATACAATTTGTTATATGGTCTGTGTTACAATTTGTTTTTACTATGTCTTTTTATTCAACTTCTATAAATAATGAAAGGCATGGTTTGATGCAAAACATTCTCTGGGTTTAAGCTGCAATGAGAAACAGCCAAACATCTGTTTTCTCACAGGGAGAGTGTATATTGTATGTGTGTGTTTTATTGGGGGCAATTTTACCAGCATCTGTTGCTACAAAGTTGGACCTAATTTCTAGAGCTGAAATTAAAAAGGGGATTTGAATTTCATAGGGAAATGTTGCTTTTTAATTTGTACTAAAATCCTGTACTGTTGATGCATATAGTGTTTGTTTTGCTAGGCAGAATATTAGATGTAATAATAATGATAACTGCTCTCCAGTCTAGTCAAACATATTGATCAAGAAATGAGGAAGTGCTAAGAAATAAGAAATGAGCATTTTTGAAAGTGCATTTAAGTACCTTTTTTCATATTGTACAACATTGATGTGTATGTATGTGTGCAGAATTTATTATATCATGGAGACGACCAAGTATAACCATAATGATAACTGGTTCTTATAAGGGAAAAAAGTTAGGGTAAATTTAGCTGTATACATATAGCAGTAATATAGTGAATATTATAATATAATACTGTATGTCAGTGAAAGTACGGAAGAGGAATAGGACAGAAATGTGTGTGTGTGTGTGTCCATAAATCTTCCATTCTTATCCTATGTAAGGTCTCAATAGGCTGTCACAATTCAAGAAATTTCCACAACACACATTTTACATTTAAGATTTTTTTTAAATATATAGAATATTAAATATATATTTTATGAGAGGCCTGGTGTTGAGAGGCCTGGATCCGATCCCATGGAACTCAGGGCACAAGACTGGGTATACCCTGGAAAGGGTGACAACACAAGAAATCAGAGTAGCTGGAGAAGCCCATAGGCACACGTAGACCATGCGTACTCCATACACACACAGGACCGGAAATGAGATTAGAAGGGCTGCCTAAGAACTTCCACATTAATTTATGCTTATAATTATTTAATAATAAAAAAAACAGGCAGAATCATTTCTGTAAAAGTTTTACAATTTTAAATATTCAGAACATCAAATCATTTCCATTCAATAAATTTTTTAATTGAGGTAAAAAAAATAAAATAAATCATATTATTTTCTGTATTTTATTATCAGTTTATTATTCATTTATTAGCAATATTATATAATTAACCATAAACATAAGGACCTCACAAGGATAGGAAGGAGGCCTTGTGTCTGTGTCTGTGTGTCTGTGTGTGTGTGTGTGTTTGCGCATGTGTGTGCATGTGTGTGTATGTAGGAGGTACCCTCAAAGAAAAGCTGAAGTGGATTTTTCCCACTTTTATTCTGCATATCTGTAGTGTGGGAGTTAATTAATAATCTTCTCAGTCTCAGTGGCTGTGTTCATAGCCATAAGAGGCAGATGGTGCATTTTTATTTACTCCCTCCCACACCATCTATTGAAGTTAAAATATTTCTGTACTAAGCACACAGCAAAACATTAACCCAGTCAATCAAAGAAATAGGGTCAAACGAGATAATAGTCTTGCTTACGCGGATCTTCTTTTTCTTTTTTTAATACATTCAGAAAATGAATACTCATATTAATGACATTCTACTGTAACATTTGCTGTGTGGAATAGAATTGAAATCTATTCAATCAAAACACACTATTACTGTTATATATTAGAGCAGAGTAGCAAAATGAATACTATAGCACGTAAGTTCATTTATTAGACGTTGTTAATGTACAAACAAATATCATTTAAAAACTTGTGACACGATTAAGCCGTTTTTTCCCCTCAACCTCCAGCCCGTGTAATCCTGTGGAAACTGACCGCAAGGTGGGAAGAATGTGGGAGTTGAAACGATGCTGTCGGCTCCATCCGTTCTCGCTCTTTCACTCTTTCTCTCACTTTCTCAGCTGAGCGTTTCTAGAAGTTCAAGTGTTTCCAAAACATCAAGAGCTTTTTCATCACCTGGCGAATCAGGTTGCAGCTCAGAGGGCAAGTGAGGGAAAGAAAACAAGATGGAGGACAGCGCTACCAAATTTAATTATGTTAGCGAGCTGCTGTGAGCTTGGGCCAAAGCGTCTACTGTTAATAAATTTCCAAGGGTGGAAGCAGCCTAAATAGGCTGTTGATATACAGTACACTTATTTGAAAAAAAAAAGTGTACACCTGCACATTTATGCAATTATCCAATCATCCATTCATGTGGCAGCAGCACTGCTTATAATATAATCATGTGGTGTTACAGGTTAGATTCAGTCAGTGTTTGCTTCCAGCGTCAACTGGGGGGAAAAAGTATGATCACACTGGCCTGAGTTCATGCCAAGAACCATGCTAGAGGCTTTGACCACAGCATAGCTGTTGGTGTCAGACCTTTGACGGTGCCAGAACCTGCTGACCCCACCTGGGATTTGTACAAACAACAGTCTCTAGAATTCACCCAGAATGGTGTGAAAACAACAATAATAAAATAAAATAAAAACCTTGATCAGAGATGTCAGAAGAGAATGGTCAGACTGGTTGGCCATTTCGCAGGAATGCTGTGGTTAAATAAGCAGTCCAACAAAGTCATACTTTAATCCAAGACACATCAGGTTAGACTTTTGTAATTCAAGAACAAGAGACAATTATTTTGAGGACATAAACAATAGGTGATCTCTTGATGTTTTGGGCTAAAATAAGTAATTTGTGTGTGTACACTATGTACAGTAACTACTGTATAATATCCAATATGTTCATTATTATTAACTAAAACATACTGTATGCTACCAGTCAAAATTTTGGACACACCTTCTAATTCCACGTTTGTTCCTGATTTTTATTTACAGTATGCTCTAATTTGAGCTGCTGTTAATTGGTCATTTTTCAGGCTGGTAACTTTTAAATTAACTTCTCCTCTGCAGCAGATGTATGTTTTGGTCGTGCTTTCCTGGGATGGTCGTTATGAGAGCCAGTTTCATCATGGTGCCTGATGGGTTTGCAAATAGACTTTACACAATATTGTTTTTATAAGAACTATTCCAGAACAGCTTTGTCCTAAAATAACAACTGACTTGATGTTGATGTTATTGTTGCTTAATTACCTCAATTTCATAGTTTTGAAATATCCACTAATTAATGTAGAAATGTGTGTATATATACAGTGGAACCTCGGATTGCGAGTAACGTGGTTTACGAGTGTTCCGCAAACCGAGCAAAGATTTTTAATAATTTTTTATTCGGAAACCGAGCAAGTATTAGTTTACGAGCGCCGAGTATCATGCTTCACACATGCGACTCTTATTTTGACACCGAGCGTCACTCTCTCACCTTCCCTCCCTCCCCCCACGGCTTCGCAAAGACACAGAAACTCTGCTCGTGCGTGCAGTGATTCCCTTAGTATGCGCTCACGCCAGGTCAGAGAGATTTCTTTTTTTTCCTGTTAAAACGGTGTTTCCGTGTCCGTTTGTTGTGAAACTTAAGTGATTCCTTTAGTATGCGCTCATGCCAGTCTCGCTTTGTTCTGTTAAAACGGTGTTTCCGCTGTGTTTATGCGCTTATTGTGAAACTAAAAAGTGAGTCTGTTAATATGCGCTCATGTCAGTCTCAGAGAGATTTCTTTTTTTTCCTGTTAAAACGGTGTTTCCGTTGTGTGTGTGTTTGTTGTGAATCTTAAAAAGCGATGTGGGGAGAGGGAGGAGGAGTGTTACTGTGTAAAACAAGGCGAGGGAAGGGGCTAATTCCACACACACACACACACACACACACACACACACACACACACACACACACACACACACACACACGCACGGCGCCTGCGCGCACCAACAGAAACACTTATCTGTCAGGATTTATTTGTACTTTTTTTTAAAGGTAAAGTGCAGATTAATTTTTTTATTTTCATTTTATAGATTGTATTAATTATTTTTATGTATTTATTTTTTGGGGCTGTGGAACGAATAATTTGAGTTTTCATTATTTCTTATGGGAAATAATGATTTGGTTTACGAGTGTTTTAGAATACAAGCCCACTTCTGGAATGAATTATGCTCGTAATCCAAGGTTCCACTGTATATATATATATAACGAGCATAATTCGTTCCGGAAGCGGCCTCGTATTCCAAAACACTCGTAAACCAAACAGAATTTTCCCATAAGAAATAATGAAAACTCAAATTATTTGTTCTACAGCCCAACACAATAAATACATAAAAATGATTAATACAATATATAAAGTAAAAATAAAACAAATTAACAAAAGTAAAAAAAAAATCCCGACAGTGTTTCTGTTTGTGCGCGCAGGCGCCGTGTATTTGTATGTGTGTGTGTGGAATTAGCCCCTCGCCTCGTCTTAAACAGTAAAACTCCTCCTCCCTCCCCCCACCTCGCTTTTTAAGTTTCACAACTAAAACACACAACACAAACACTGTTTTAACGGGGGGAAAAATAAATATCTCTAATGACACTTGCATCAGCGCACACTAACGGAATCACTGCTGTAAAGTAAAAAATAATTATAATAACAAATGAACTAGCACCATATCTTTGAAAAGAATAGCGACAGAGCAGAGTTTTCTGTGTAAATAAAGCGTGTGTGTGAAGCCGGGGAGAGTGTGTGTGCGTGTCTCGGTGTCAAATTACGAGCGTACACACACACATAGGACGGTGAGTAAAGGTGAGGGAGAGAGAGTGTGTGTGTGTGTGTGTGTGTGTGTGTGTGTGTGTGTGTGTGTGTGTGTGTGGGGCACAGTCTCAAATTACGCAGGCACACACACATAGGTGGGAGAGGGAGATGTTGATT
>JAAGKR010002774.1:53470-86439 GCA_011419295.1 Clarias macrocephalus
AAAACGGTGTTTCCGCTGTGTTTATGCGCTTATTGTGAAACTAAAAAGTGAGTCTGTTAATATGCGCTCATGTCAGTCTCAGAGAGATTTCTTTTTTTCCTGTTAAAACGGTGTTTCCGTTGTGTGTGTGTTTGTTGTGAATCTTAAAAAGCGATGTGGGGAGAGGGAGGAGGAGTGTTACTGTGTAAAACAAGGCGAGGGAAGGGGCTAATTCCACACACACACACACACACACACACACACAAACACACACACACACACACACACACACACACACACACACACACACACACACACACACACACGCACGGCGCCTGCGCGCACCAACAGAAACACTTATCTGTCAGGATTTATTTGTACTTTTTTTTAAAGGTAAAGTGCAGATTCATTTTTTTATTTTCATTTTATAGATTGTATTAATTATTTTTATGTATTTATTTTTTGGGGCTGTGGAAAGAATAATTTGAGTTTTCATTATTTCTTATGGGAAATAATGATTTGGTTTACGAGTGTTTTAGAATACGAGCCCACTTCTGGAATGAATTATGTAAAAAAAAATCCAGACAGTGTTTCTGTTTGTGCGCGCAGGCGCCGTGTATTTGTATGTGTGTGTGTGTGGAATTAGCCCCTCGCCTCGTCTTAAACAGTAAAACTCCTCCTCCCTCCCCCCACCTCGCTTTTTAAGTTTCACAACTAAAACACACAACACAAACACTGTTTTAACGGGGGGAAAAAGAAATATCTCTAATGACACTCGCATCAGCGCACACTAACGGAATCACTGCTGTAAAGTAAAAAATAATTATAATAACAAATGAACTAGCACCATATCTTTGAAAAGAATAGCGACAGAGCAGAGTTTTCTGTGTAAATAAAGCGTGTGTGTGAAGCCGGGGAGAGTGTGTGTGCGTGTCTCGGTGTCAAATTACGAGCGTACACACACACATAGGACGGTGAGTAAAGGTGAGGGAGAGAGAGTGTGTGTGTGTGTGTGTGTGTGTGTGTGTGTGTGGGGCACAGTATCAAATTACGCATGCACACACACATAGGTGGGAGAGGGAGATGTTGATTATACCAGTAAGAGACGAGCACTAAGACCCAGCAGGGGAGACGATTACCCATAATTCTGCAGTGCAAGAGAGAGAAAAATCATTGGCTCAGTTGTGATCACTTGACGCTCGGTGTCAAAATAACAGGCGCATGCGTGATACATGATACTCGGCACTCGTAAACCAATACTTGCTTGGTTTCCAATTAAAAATTTATTAAAAATAAATGCGGTCCGCATGTGAGCCAGTTTCTTTGTAGTTTTTTTGTGACTGCACTTGGGGACACTTTCAAAGTTTTCCCAATTTTTCGGACCGACTGACCTTCATTTCTTAAAGTAATGATGGCCACTCGTTTTTCTTTACTTAGCTGCTTTTTTCTTGCCATAATACAAATTCAACCTCTTTGAATGAGAAGGTGTGTCCAAACTTTTGGTCTGTACTGTAAGTGCGGCCCTGCTGAGGGGTATTGGGAGTTTCTGGTGCCAGGATAACAAAATAGTCAATTATATCTATCTGTCAAAATATCCTGAGGTGTGTTTTGACATACAAAGATAGGAAGCATGACATTTACTAAATTGTGTCGCTTACTGCACATACAGTATTCATTGGTTCTGTCACGTAGAATGAATAGCTTTACATAAATTGGCTTCTAATCATCGAGGAAATTGTACCACAAATAGCTCCGTAAAAATGATCATATTTCTATTTGTAACATGTGGACAGGAACAAACAATAGCCAGAACAACACCAGAAATGTCATGTTGACATTTTTACCACAAATAAATAAATAAATAAATAAATAAAATACAAATGTTACCCAGTAAAAATATGTTCAACACGGGCAGATCTATTTTTATTAATAATATTACTAAATATCAAAATTTTCCTTACTTGTACCTGTACTTATTTCTATACTTAATTTAATAATAAGGCATCTTGAATCTTATGCAACAGTTTTTCTTCAGTCAAAAAACTTTCTGAACTATGAACCAGTCTAGCTTTGATCCCACCATCACAAGGTCGGGTTGATTTTGTTGTGTCATTATGATAAGATCCTGTTTGTCACTTAGTCTTAGAGAGCTGGAATAATTTAAGACCTAAAGAAAAATCAATCTGACAGGATTAGAGATCCCGTTAGCCCCCTGACTAAACAGTACATCTGGCCTATAGGGAATCTTGATCTCATTAAAGCTCTGTAACTGTTTATGATATCTCATTAGAGTCACAATTTTCATTCGAGCTCAGGATAGCTTCTTGTATTGTCAGCTTCCTTAGAGAATGAGGATCAGACCCTAACCAAGCCAGAGATATATGGATTAGATGATGTCTTCCCTGATATAGGAGTGTCGTCGTCTTCAGTACAGTGCATCCACGTTTAATTGGCATGCAGAACACTGGAAAAGTGCAACAAAATAAAATGAAGCCCTGTCTGTCTAGAGTCAGCGTTCATTTTTATGGTTCAGTGCACCACTAAAATGTTCATCTCTCTAGACTATGTTTCACATCTGCTGCATCATAACTATCTTATTACTCTGTCACCCGGTGCAAGATCAGCCACTTGATATGCAGCAACGGGCTTTGGTCATGAACGTGTAAAGAGGATTGTAGGATTTGTTGGGTACTTTGGTAAGATTAGATTCCTGATGCTCAGATTTAGGTTTTGACAAAAAAAAAAAAAACCCTGCATGATTAGATTAGAAAGCAGGATCTATTTTTGCATAGCAAAAAAAAAAAAAAAAAAAAAAAAACCTCTAAAGTTTGTAAAAGCATCACTTCTACTTCACCATTTCTTATATTGTTTCCAATATAATTACACAAAACCCATCCAAAATCTGTAACACCCAAACTGCATGTCATATAATTTTCTGACATGTTAAAAGTAAGCCTTTCCAAATTTGATTTGATGGTGTTTTCCACTAGTCCATGACAGACATTAACACAATTAAACTTCCCCATCAAATATGGAGTCAGACAAATATACAGTATTCTAGTCACCAATAACTGATAGCAGTGATCGCACGGCAGGGACAGGAGCTGCCAAAATATGCTTTTTCAGCACAAACTTTTCCCCCAGCTTCCCAACAGACTTCAGTTGATCTACAAGCAAGGTATGGGAAAACCTGTCACTGGCTGTGCACTGCATTGTGCTGCACTCAATTTATGGATCTCAGTAAGCTCTGGGGGTGCTGGAACTCTACTCACATTTACGTTTGTGGAAAATGTGCATATATTATTCCTCCAGGAAAGTTTCGTTCCTTCTTCGGCTCGCTGGAACCTTATTGCATTTACGCAGACCTGTACTTTTTCTCTGTTGCCATGGAAGAACTCAATCCTGCGCTCACGTTATTGTCTGTGTGGGCTTTCTGTGCATGTTTCCCCATGTCTGACTGAGTGGATTTCTTAACATTTCTCAGATTTCTCTCACCTTCCAAAAGCTTGCTGGTAGGTGGATTGCCTATGCTAATTTGCCCCTGGCATTAACGAGTCCACTAGTGTGTGTGCATGGCACCTTGTAAAAGACCATCCAGGTTGTATTCCTGCCTCATACCCAGCGTTCCCAAGATTAGTGAAGATGACTTCACTGGTCAAAATATAATATCTATCAATAGGTCAACGTAGAAAATATTTAGGATGCGCAATGCACAGACATTATTCATTTAATGCTTATATTTCAAAAATGATGTCTGCTTTATAAAGCGCATTCAATTTTAACATCTTTGAAGCCGCTGGCTCTTTGAAGCCGCTGTAGTAGCGGATAGAAGTATTTTAAGTTACTCTGAAAAGCCTGGGAATGAATATCCATAACCAGTGCATTACATGCAATCATTGGCATTTTATTTCTGTATAGCAGCTTTGAATGTGTTAATGCTTTATTCAACTAAGATCCTTGGTGATATGGACGATTGGATGCTCATAAAGTAAGCCTCCCAATTGACCTCCTTAAACTCATCATCAGGGTGATTTGTCACATCAGAAAGGTTTTTCAGTCTGAGCAAATGCTAGAGGAGTTGATTGGTCTTTTGCAATATTTAATATGTTATGTCTATTTAGTGAGAGGAGGCTAATTAACTCCTTTACATTTGCAACAGCAAAATTGGTCAGTTTCTTTTGGGAGCATGGAGAGAAGATTGCAGTGTGCGTAGACAACCCTTCTGTATAATTAGTTGTCTGATGAGTGCTTCCTGCTGTCATATAGCTTAAAGAATGGTTCTTTTACATAAGAGATATGTAAGGGATATGTTTTTTTTTATTTTCAATATATATACATATATTTGCACTATTTGCTATAGGTAGTACAATTTGTTCTAAATGGTGTCTTTTATGACATGAAATGGCACCACAACTGAGAACTCAACTTATATTCTCAAACTCCTTTTACCGTTCCTTCTTCAGTAACAGTGATATCATACTGATTTATACACATTTCTCACATTTTATACAAATTTCCATCATTTTCCTTTGATTCTGGAAAGGTGCTTTGCCACAATGACCATTGTTAAAAGCACTATACAAATAAAATTGAATTGAATTGAATTGAATATCGGCCTCAAGCCCTAAGCCTCCTGGGATAGGCTCCAGGCACCCCGCGACCCTGAATACAGGATAAAACGGTATAAACAATGACTGAGTGAATTGAATATCAAATTAACATGCCTGTGACCAGTATAAGAAATAAAGTAACAGATCAGCCATAACTTTAAAACCCATTAATGTTAAAATCACCACCATTTTAGGTTCCCCTTGTACTGCAAAGGTGGTGCTCAACAAGACTTCTGGGGGTGCGCTGTATTGTTTGGCACTGGGATGTTAGCGGAGACTCCTTGGGTTGAAGGGTGGGTCTCCGTGGATCGGGTTTGTTTTTCCGGTGCATCCCATAGATTCTTGATAGGATTGTGATCTGGGGATTTGGAGGTTGGGTCAACAACCTTGAATTATTTCCCTGCTAAGCCCGGTGCACCGGGTGTCCTAATATCTTTCTTTTGTGGCCAGAATTTACTTATTGTTCAGTGCAGCACTGGTTTTTCCTGGGGTCAGAAAAATGGGCTAACCTAGATGGCATGGAACCATGAGTGCCCATGATCGTATTAGCAGTTTAATTCACCTGGTGTCTACACGTACACAGTGTTCCTTATTGGGGTGTATGATCAAGAAATATATAATTGAATTCCATGCGGTTTGTATACAGACATCACCGTGTGGTATTATAAAGTGAAAGGAGATGATCACACACTTCTCAGTCTGGCCAAGGGAGCATGTGCGCTTCGACTAGATGACTTTATCTTCCATGAGCAATTAGCTTAGCCAAACACATTCGTCTGCTGGTAGTGAGGAAGGATATGTGAAGGTCAACATGCTGGCTGTTGCTGTCCCTGCAGCCGGGTTAGACTCCCACTGTAAAATGTGGGACGTTCACTTCAGAATTTCACCACTACCTCCAGCTAGCTGATAAGTCACATTCACAGTCACGGTGAAGCTGATGGGAAAAAAAAAAAAAGAAAAAAAAACACGCTGCAATTATGTTCATACTCCATCTCCACACTCCATCAAATCTTCAAATGAAGATGCATTTGAAGATTTGAATTGATTTTTTTTTTTCTCAAGCAAAGATTACAATCTCAGGTTCAGCAAGTTACCTGCTTTGTTTTCCTTCGAAACACTGATTCAGCAAGAATACATATACAGTACATACACGGCCCACTGCTGTGATGGGTAGGCAGAAATCTGTGTAGTAGTTCTCTGAATGCCCCATTTGGTCCGCATGGTGATTTAGTGGTACTGTAATTTAGAAGTGAACACTGAAGGCTGCAGAGAAGGTACAGCGTAATCTGGTGGAAATGAAGACACAGGCAGGGGTGCCAGCCTACATCCGAGTGGTAGAAGATTAACAGCAGTGCTGAGGGCACCACACATTAGAGTTAGACTGGGAACAGACTCTGTCCCCAGCATGAAAGAATGACCACACGCAGCTCACTCCATCTCCTCAACCTTTCACCCATCATTAAACTGCATTCATATTACACAGGACTTGTAACAAGTGTGTAATGTTTTATCCATAATAGAAGATGGAATATGATTTGAAATATATTTACATGCTGAAAATGATTACAGAGCAAAACCATAGTCAAACGTGACATGAATATTTGTATTAATATTATTATTTAACCTTGCTTACTTAATTTTCTGTATGTTCTATTATATTATATTATATTATATTATATTATATTATATTATATTATATTATATTATATTATATTATATTATCATTCACATACATGCACACCGATCAGCAACAGCATTAAAACCACAGACAAGGGAAGTGATTTCAATACAGTGTACTACGCTGCAGGGGAACAGTCAGTTCTTGAAATTGTGTTAAGAAAGATTTGTTAAAAGCAGGCAAAATGTGTACGTTTTTGAAACGTTGACATGGTTCAATTCGTTATGGCTATAGATGATAGAGTCGGTGCATCTGCAAAATGCCAGGGTGTGTGGGATTTTCCCAGTGTGCGGTGCTTAGCACCTCCCAAAGTAGTCCAACGAAGCATAAGCAGTGATCCGGCAAAGCGTTCATGGATGCTCAAGGCACATTGCTGCCCATTGGGAGTGAAGATTAGCCCAACTGTTCTGATCTCACAGGAGAGATAGTGTAGCACAAACGACTGAAAATATTGTCTAATACTGGTTATGATAGAAAGGTGTCAGAACACAAAGTACGGTCAGAGTGCCCATGCTGACCTGGACTGCATACTGTAAAAGAAGTAACAAAGGAAATTAGGATAAGGAAAAAAACCTGTCGATTTATTAGCATTAATTAGTGTAGTGTTGTTGTACGGAATTGTGCAAATCGAGATATGATTTCCATGAAAAAGTGTAGGGTACGAACCTTTATACTCAGCTGTATAATATAATAGAACGTGGTTGTAAAGTTCAACTTTTATGTGTTTTGCCTTATATTATGCATCTACAGTATTTTTGCGTTTATGAGTCACCCTTGCACAGAGACAAGGTCAGTTTGTTTGCTCACATTAACACATTATGGAAAACAATATTGTGTAAAGGTGGCAGGAGTTCATTACAGCTCCGGTCAAATCATAAAGCTCACCACTCCTACTCAAGTTCTATTTATTGAACATGGTGTTTTTGAATAGATACAGTATAGCGTAGAATATACAGGTGTATGAAAAACAAAGTGGAATGTTGAAAAAGTTATGCCTGCACTCTCAAACCAATATTAGATGAATTACTTTCTGTTCTAACCTCTTCGAACCGGAGGCTTTTTCAATTCACCGTTTGAAGGAGAAATTTAAATGTGCCCACGAGGCAAAGTGGTATATATAAATTTGCAGAGGGAGAAGGCCCCGCAAAAAAGCAGAAATTAGGATGCAAAGGGTGACGGGAAATATCGGACACCTTATTCTCCTTGTAATTGTGTCATGTCAGTAGGCTGCGTAAGATAATGATGCTTGGTGTGAAGTGAGAAAGAGTGAGTCTATGGAGAGATAAGGCAAGTCGTGTGTCCCAGCGCTGCCCTGGAGCTTGTGATATCCCCAGCTAGATTGAACTGATTCACAGTTAGCGAAACTTAGCAAATTAGCACGTCGTTTGGCTCCGAGACACGATCGTATAGTGGTTGAGTTATTGCCCGTGCAATGCTGTGATTCCCAATATACTCACTTACGCATGCTGCTCCTTCCACTGCTGGATCATTTGCATTCACGTTCTACTTTTAACATTAGCATTGATTGAGTGCGCTTGGGCAGCATACATAAAAATCATCTATTTCCCTTTTGCATTTGCCTGTCTTTAAAAATGCATAAGACATTAGCTTTTGTGCAGTTCACAGAGTCGCCGCTGCTCCTGACACCCTCGGAGCGAGCAGCCCGCGGTATTTAGATGCCTGCTATTGCCAAGATGAAAAGGTGGCCATTAAGCTCTAATGGAGAATGGCGTTTGATTTCTTTTTTGCTCAACAAAGTGTAATGGTCCATTAACAATAACACATCACAATTTTGGCAAGTAATGATTAGGGCCATCTGTGTCTCCACTATTCAGTTTGCTGTCGCAGAGTATTAGGACAAGCAATTGTGAATTTGCATGAATGGCTCGGATCAGCCCTTTATTTCAATTGTAGTAAAGTATGCAGGCTTAACAACAGAGAGATTCCCTCCTCTAAAATGAAACGATGACAGGAAAAGAAGTGTCATGACCTTCACCTTGTACAAATAAATCTAATTATTACACATTTTAATCCATTATAAGACTCCCCCTCCCTTCCTGATACATATACTGTAGCCAAAAAAAAAAAAAAAAAAGCAAACCCTATTCTAACAACAAGGTGGGAGATAAAGGAAGATTTCATCCACTGCTTTTCAACATCTTACCTGCTGTTCTTTCATAAACATGCAGACATGGAGCCATTAGGGTGAAAAGCAAATATTCCTGCAACATTTTCTATCTAATGCTGCACTCAAGGCGAGACTAAAGCATGTAACAGCATCAGAGAACATGCCCTTAACCTGAAATTTCAACTTGTAGTCGTCTCAGTTAACAGTCCCTTCCTTGGTCATGAAGTGATGTCACATCAAGCAGGTAGGTAGGTAGATCAATCGATAGATAGATCGATGGATACTTTATTGATCCTGCAGGAAATTTCAAATATCCAGTAGCAAGGATAGTAACATAATGGACAATAAACATGTAGTTGCATTTACAAATCGTCAATCGTGTAGAGTGTGGTCAAAAGAAATTAAAAAGGTAGTCATAACAATTCTTTTGGCTGTTCCTATCAAAGGGCCGCCACAGCAAACCATCAGATCCACACACTACTTGGCACGGGTTTTACACCGGATGCCATCCTGATGCAATCCTCCCATTTTCCCAACTGTGCTTGGGAGCAGCACTGCATGCAGGGAGTGACTGGGTAGTATACAGTAGGGTGTGACAACCCACCAAAAGGAGGGCTCGGACCCAGATCTTCAGATCTGAAACCTACAGTACAGCCTTAGCCACCTGAGCCAAAGGTGCACATGTGGAACAGAAATGGCTAAAAGAAAACACAATACAAAATATATAACATTATTTATATATATATATATATATATCCAGACTGAAATGCAAATATAGGTGAATGAGGATGACTATCAGTGGATATCATGGTACATGGCCATGCACAAAGTGAACAGTGTAATTGTATTGCTTCTCTGCTTTTCTATTAGTTCATACTGTCGCAGCATTAGGTTTAGACAGAGTAAACAGAAGACACACTTTCCTGGAGGCATCCATTTCTTTCCCCCCACTCGAATGTCCTGAAGGTACGAAATGATGTTATTACTTGTAAATTAACAAGTACAAGGTAAAATGAATACAGCATAATTGATTAATTTTTCATTAAACGGCAAAAAAAAATTAAATAATAAAAATGAGGCATTCCTCCAGAATAGCACTCTCAGTCAGTTGCTGAACCCTCAATCATAAAGGCAGATGCCAGTTCTGACAACTAGTAGATGGGCTATTTTACAAAAATAAATAAATAAATAAATAATATAATATACTGTATATATACTCTCCCCAGGGCTGAAGACTTTGTATACCATAGCGCTTCTGTGGATGAGGAAGAGAAGCAGGGAAAGTCGAGGGGAGTTGATAAGAATGCTGCAGAGCTTGCTGTAATGGCTCTGCTTCTCACCTTTACAGAGGCTCACAGGGGGGAAATGAGGCAGCCTGCAGGCCATCAATGACAGAGGAGAAGAGGGTCGAGTTTAGCGTTTGTCATACTCCCTGATTAAAAATCACTCACAGAGCTGGTGCCACCGGGACCCAATTCCTGTAGACTAGCAAGGAAGCCTTAAAGTCATCTATCTTAAAGTTATTTCTTCAATATAAGCTAAAGAACATCAGTGAATTCCGTAAAAAGTCAAATACGGTTGCAGGTGCACCGAGGTTGGGGAAATTCTGTATTTGCAATTTTATCAGTGAAAACTGCATCTGTACAGTATGTCAGACGAGGCAGATGCGAGTGCAGATTGTTTATGATATACAGTTTAAAAAAAACAGCAGCCAAAAACTGAACAAGTTTGCTCTGAACTGTGGATTCAAGGCAATAACAGCCAGACTGCTTATTAACAGCACACAACCACTACAGCAAATACAATAGACATACTTACAGTACACTTAATACACTGTCTTTAAACTAGAACTTCAATTCTGATCCTAACAAGGTATAACAAGACAGTGCTAACATGACACAGTATCAGTTCAAAATACAGTATGTGTCTCTAACCATATTTGGAGTTAAACCCAAAGTGAATTCTTAGTAAGTGATAAGGATTTTCATTCTTTCTTGCGTGTGTATGTGTTATTATTGTCATTCGGAGGTACAAAGTTAGTATATAAATTGGAAAAGTAATGAATAAATGCACAAATTAATGAACAAATTAATGACTCAATTATTCTTACAGACTTTGGTGGGCAAATCTATTACATTTTTAGAACATACTTCCAAATAATGATACCATTTCAAAGCTTTAATTTATGTATTAATTGAAGCAAAAAGCCACAAACATATTTGAGAAGAGAATAAAATGTGTAAACTGTGCCGTCGCATTAGTTTAACCCGAAACTCTTGTGATATTCATATTTATTAACAACATAATAATAAGACATTATGTGCATTAAACCCTAGTTATTTCGCAGCTCATTATAAAAACCTAATCATTATAATACATTTCAATAATGTAAACTATATTTTTAATTCTACCATTCACTGATATGGCAGTGTGAGCTTAAAGGGTGTTGGAAGCTCGACCCATATCAGTGTCAGGACGAACATAAGGCACCTGTCTCTCCATAAGGCCCACTGTCTGATTCCATCAGTCATGCACGTCTCCCTCCTTCACTCTGGATATCAGTGAAGTGGACAGTGACAGATATCGGTGTGTGCCAAGGCCAGCCAGAGGTGAGCTTTAAAAGAAGGAAGCCATGCAGAAGGCACAAGGTCAATGAAGCTCGAGAACACCAACAGATCTGCTGTGGAATGAGCCGAGGACCGGGAGTGCTCTGAGTCAGAGAAGCATTATTGCCTTTTTGGGTTAAGGGGGCTCCAGTGCTTTCAGCATAATGACAGTGGTGCTGTCATGTTTGTCATGTCGGGTAGCTCTGGCAGTCAAATAACTGACAAGACTGAACATTACATTGTGGCAGATTTAACACAGCAGACTGAGCTTGGAATTGTTGTTTATTAAGTGCTCTGACACGAAGACTAGAGTAAATAATTGGAATCTGTTACTTAATGGGTTTCTCAGTGCATCTCCTCAGATAACGAAATGTTCACAATGTTTAGCAGCAACTAAACATAATGCATTTTTATACTCCATGTTTCAATACTGCCTACTAAATCGTGCTGCTTTACTAAAAAAAAAATAAATAAATAAATAAAAAAACCCCGGTTCAGCATATACATGTGCTATTCATTAAATATTTAATTTCTCATTCTTTTATTTAAGTCGGTTTTTCTAAACCTCATTCCTGGAGTACCACTGCCCTGCATTTTTTAGTCTTTCCCTGATTTGACACACCCACTTTAAATTAAAAAAAAAATCTGTTAATTAGGTTCATTAGCTAAATGAAGTGATGGCGTGGTGACTTAGTGGTTAGCACCGTCACCTTGCACCTCCAGGATCTGGGTTCACCTGTCTTTGCATGTTCACCTCAATTGGCATTCCCAAATTGCCCGTAATGTGTGAGTGTGTGCCATGCTATGGATTGGCACCACCTTCAGGGTGTATCCTGGGATAGGATCCAGGCCCCCCCGCACGCCCCTGTACACAGGATAAACCAGCATAGACGATGAGTGAGAAAGGGCTAAAAATGTGCAGGGCAGAAGTCATCCAGGACTTGAGATGAGAACAGTTTTAAGTAACCAGTTTATATAAGTCACGGGTGTGGTAGATCCGGGCCATATCCTGGGAACACTGAGTGCGAGGACGGAACACAGCTTGCAAGGGACAGCAGTCTGTCGTGGAACAGCACACACACATTCACACACCTCTTCACACCAGTGGGCATTTTAACATTTCCATCCTACCTGCCAGCATGTTTTTGGGAGGTGGAACAAATCCAGAGGAAACCCACATGTACAGGGAGAGAAAGTGAGACTCAGCACTAGCTCAGGTTTAAACTGGGAATATAAGATCTATCACAAGGCCAGCCTGATTTGTTTCGATAACAAAAGACAGGCATTACTACAAAGAGACATTGTTTCAATCTTTAAACTTCTATTAGACGTACAGTGTATTACAAATATTGTTATATCCAATATAGTTAGCGTTTTCTAGTGAATAGGAAGCCATTTAGATAAAATATTCCTTCGATTGGGACATTTTATGCGTTGAGAATCTTCATGAGATAATTTATTACGTTCCTACGAAACAGACAGTCATTAAAATCCGATTCAACCCCCCTTGAAGCATTTGTTTGAGCAAATACAGTGCAATAAAACGAAAAGGTACTGTAACAGTTGTGAAAGTAAGGAATGTGTGACCGCCTGAACCACATGAGAACTGTACATTGAGCTTTAAAGGGGTTTAGTCTGAGTTATGTCGTACAATAGAATAAAATAATATGCAATTAAGCTTCAGGCTGTTGGCAATAGCTTTAATAGCAACTCATTCCTCAGATAGACTTCATGACCTGCAGACTGCCACTGAGCTCGAGACATTACAGCAGCAGGAGGCTTGGTTTCACTGTCACACAGACAGATGTCATGTGAAAGTGCTCACCTCGGAACGTTACAGATACATCACAGTGATGTGGATCCTGGGTCCTAGACAAACAGAGCACAGCATGATCACTTCATGGCATGCTCGAATTAGAAAAGCATGTGGAAAGATTGAGATGATTATATGTATTTGTAGAGTGGTTATTAGACATTAACACAACATATAAATCAGACGCCTGTGGAGAAGTACTAAAATATACCAAGGCGAATACAGTGCTCGTCTGGAGTTAATCTTCAGGCTTTGTCTGACCAGTGCTTTGTCCAAGACAGAAAGTGTTTCTACACGGATAATGAAGAATTGCAAAGGGCTCTGGAGATTTGAACTGGCTCTTCATAAGGTCAGAGGATATGAGAAATGTAGGAGGAGTGTAGGCCGAGCTGGTGGTATGTGTATGTGTGTGTTTTCTTGTGATTCTGCCACAAGGATGAACTACATCTTGTTTTTGGTGTGAATTCGTCTGGACATCTATATATGATTGATAGATTACATAAGATTAAATTCAGTTTTCAAGTAATCCGTTTTATGAGCTACAAGAAAACCCTTTAACAAAGTAAGGAATTAAACATAACTGAACATGCTACATAAGAAACATGACCATGATCATTTAGCTCTCCACAGAGGATTATTTCCCTATATTAGCATGTGGTTTATTCCTTACTTTCTTATATGGCAGTGATTGGTCAATTTTTATAGAATCATGGTTTTGGTCAATGGTTATGTCACATACCTTTTAAAAAATAGTTATAAAAAAAATTATTGACAAATTACAGTACAGAAGATGAGACTCTTACTTATATATAGTAAAATATTTGAACGGTGCGAACATTTTAAACAAGGTCATACGTCTGTGAATGAGCCCACTGCAGTCGTTCCCCTACACAGACGGATAAAGTCACCAACTTGTGGAAGAGATGCATATGTCAGTGTGAACTGTACAGTACACAAAATCATTCATGAACACCACTTGCAGTCTACAGGAACTCAGCTGGGAGCTATTGCCATCTTTACAGTCCTGTTCCCTGCTCCAAGTAATTTCCACATTTAAAGGAGTTTCTGGGAGGCCACCACTTTAGACATGAGATCATAGCTGTGCCATATTGAGAAATCTTTCTATCTTGTAAGATCTTTCCATTTTACTACACTGGGATAAGTGCATTAGTGTAACTGGACAGTTTATATTGAAGAACAAAGGTAAAATAGTTTTATTTTTAATTCTCATAACTGTGTTATGTTATTATGCACAACCAAAAGTCCCAGTTTGACTTGAACACCATATAGATAAGTATAGACATCCTTGGTTAAATCCTCTTTTTTTTTTTTTTAAATCAATAATGTATTAGAAAGGCCTTACAACATGGATGGAGAGTTAAATTCTCTCTTTGGGTCTTTGTGTGTGGAGTTTGGATGTTCTCTCATGCTTGGTGGGTTTCCTCCAGGGACTTTGGTTTCCTCTCACAGTCCAAAGATTAGGCTAACTGCCATTTCTAAATTGCCCATAGTGTGTGAGTATATGTTTGTAAATGGATTGGCACCCCTTCCAGGGTGTGCCCGCCTAGCGCCCTGAGCCCCCTGGGATACTGCAGCCCTTTCCAGGGTAAGAAGTATAGAGAGTATGAGAACGGGTTTATTAAGTGGATTTTAGTTGCTCATTCATAAGCGTATACTGTATTAAAAAATATACAGCGCCATCTGTTGAATTTTGTGATGTAATAATGATTTTTCAAGGTCGATTTCTAATGATATAAGGTTGTTTTCCATTTAAATTTTAAGTTAGCATATTTTCTCTTCCCGTGGGCCGATTGCGCTGAAACAAAGCCTATATGTTATCTCAAACTTGCCCAAATACACCTATGAAAACCTCATTAAAATTTGTTCAGTAATTTTTATGTGATGCGTGCACAAACAAATAGAAAAACGGACAACAAAAACAAAAAATCCAAAAAACATGTTGATGTGTTCTATTACTCATCTTACGTTGCCTCCAAAATCTTTTTTTCACAAATATCTTCACTGTATGGACATGCCAACTTTAAAGTTTTATTATATAAAAATATAATTAATAATAATAATAATTATTATATATATATAGAATAGAATAGAATAGAATAGAATAGAATAGAATATAGATATCTAGATATAGATAGGCTTTTGTTACTCAGTGAAATATATTAATCTCTGATTATATAATAATAATCAACCTTTTAAAATGTGTGCATTTTGTATCCATTTCCTATCAGAGCATTTGTAAAAAACAAACAAACAAACAAATTATATATATAATTTTATATCTCCCATTTCTTTGCCTCACTTAACACCAATCCCTTGTTAGTAAACCTTTTCCCTATGGTGTACATGAATAGTAGCAAGTAAGGGAAAAAAAGAAAACAGTATTTTCCCCCTTCAATGCTCCTCCTTTTCCGGTGTCCTTCCTCCCATCCCTTAGTGCAAGACTGTGACAAGCTATGATGAATTACCTCATTATTCTAGTTCACTTGTTCGTTTCTCTGCTTTTGTAATTTCCCAGATTGATCCACATGCACTTGCGCCCACAATACTTCTGTTCTATTCACTCCACGGCTCTTCTGCCATACATACAATGGCTGCGTGTTCAGAGCTAGCATGTGGCACTAGCAGGCATGGATCAGCTCCAGCGGTGGACGCATGGCTTCTCACGGAAAGAATGAAGCCGGAGAGACGCAGGCTAAATTAACTTCCACACGCTGTCAAAACTAAGAAACTATACTTTCACTGCAATCATTCATAATATAATCCCCATCCTTCACAGGTCAATGTGTGATAATTGGGCCTTCAGTAGACCAGGTAATTCAAAAGTGTGGTTTGTTACCCCCATATTATAAAGCGCCACACACTCTCTGCCACCTCAGATTACCGCTATTTGAGTCAGAACTTGAGGTTTGGAGGCAGTTCTAATGGGTTTCACCCCACTGCTTTCCCAGTGCTCATTGATCTCTATGCACAGGGTAAGGTTCATTAACTTATGAATGAGTCATTTCAGTCTTTCGGTGAACTCTATTTAAGGCCGTAGTTTTCAAAACAACATTCAAATGATCACAGTGTGATCAAAAATTTCCCCCTGCCCACCCCTTAATCGGCTTAATTAAATGCGATTTAGGTGTGTAATCAAGTCACAGGGTGAAAACCTACCGAGTTCAAAGTCACTTTTAGTGCAGTTTCATTTTTGCTCGTACCTTTATTATCTCTAGGCATCTGTTATAAAATAATGCTGCAGAGTTAATTTCAAGCGCACAGGTTATCCTGCAGTTTTGATAAGTTTGCTCTTGGATCACTTTCTCTCAGAAAGAGTGTTTCTGCAGTACTGTGAAAAGGGTTTAGCCACATGTCAAGATATTCTGTAAAGGTGATTTCAAAAATAATAAAATGAAAAGTCAAAGAAAAAAACCATAAAGGGCAGTAAACTTTAAAATATATATAAAATCAATATGTGCTGTGACTACCCTTTACTTTTCAAGCTGTATTTCTTCAGTTTTTTAAGGAAATCTACTGGTGGTTTGTTCAAAGCATCTTGGAGAACATGCCGCAGACCTGCTGGAGACTTTGGTTCTCACTAGCTTTTGTCTCTGCAGGTCCAACGTAGCTTTGAATTTTTTTTTTCTCTGAAAAAAAAAAAAAAAAAGGTCTGGAATTTGTCATTTGACAAATATGATATATATATATATAAACAAATTCATAAACATATTTTTACTTTTACTTTTAGTATTGTATATGCTCAAGGTCTGTGTCAGTGTAAGCATTAGGACTGCAAAACAATTCGTGTATTTTCTATTTTTGCAATGAAAAAACGAATTACATTTTTTTTTGCATGCGAAACCCAGACTTCCAGCTCCATTTTCATTTTTTTGTTTCTTCCCTTTCCGTCGTTAATTATGCCTGGCGTCTAGCTTTTCTTTCCGTCTGTATGTTAAAACACATCATTTGTGCGACCACTCGTTCATTGCAAACAATGGATGCAATTTTTGCAAACTTATGCTCTGGGTGATGGCAAGCAGTTTGTCAGCTATATTTGTTGAGGTCCAGAAGAAGTAAGAAAACCAAACACCTCGATTTTACCTGTTTTAGCAGCTGTTTGCTGACATCCCCGCACTGCTTGTGCTGAACGATGACGTCAGTGCCCTGAGTATGAATTCCGAGCTGCCCGTTGTCACTTAATTCTCATGACCATGTATCGGATATACTGTATACACATGCGAAAGGGGCTCAGATCCAGTCTGAAAAAAAGTCCTGGATTGATGATGTACATCTACACAGCTATAAAAAAAAATATCATCTGTGTCACATTAGTGAAAAAAAAAAAAATCAGAATCGAGTCACTTCAAGATGGTAATGTGAATATACTGTAGACTTAATGCTATTTACTGTGAATTTAGGTGTTTTGAGGAATCACACCTCTCACATAATATGACAACCAGGAAGACATTTGGAATAAACATAAACTGATCCTAAACCATGCGAAAGCAAGGTTTCAACACAGGAGTTACAGTATGCTATATGTTGCATTATGATAGTATCATAATTAATACTATGGCGCTGTTCATGAGTTCTCGGTTCTGAGCAGCAAGAAGGTGTTGATAAATTTTCTATAATAGCAGCTCTGACAACAGTCCCAGCTGTAATCCCGTGCCAGCTGTAATCACAGATTTATCTTAATATGCGTCTTCTATAATAATTCATTCACTGCTCCATATAATCTAAATGTAATGAACAATTTTTTAAAATCTGACAAAGAAAAACAATCAGTTATTTTCAAGCGCTTTCTACGGTATCAGGAAACATTTATTTAAAGTTTTATGGAAAGAGACTCAGATGTCAGTGCTATTACTTTTGTAACAGAAACTAAGGTTTCCTTCTCATCAAAGTCTTCAAAAGTCCTCAAAGTCTTCAAAGAGTGGAAAAACATATGCTGGTGAAGTAACAACTGCTTCAGCTTCAATACGCACAATAAACCAGAACAAGCTATTTTCATGGACATTTTACAACATGAAATTAAAGAAAGGATGGTGGTGAAGTTGTCGGTACAGTAGGGCGCCCGGGTACTGTATAAGAGATTTTCGCATATGCTTGTACGGGAAAATAATGGCTTGTGTCAGGCCTCCATCATCGATTAATTTTCTATAACAGCGAAGCATGTTGTGTTTATTTTTATGTTATGGTTTATAATATTTTGTTCATACTGTGAAGCATTAATTAGCGTGATGATTTAAGACAGCATCTTTAGTTGGGTATATTCATTATAATTGCAGATGCCATATGGTAAAGTTTTCTCCAAACCCAAAATTCGCAGACATTCTGTATCGGTGTCCAAATAAAACCCGCATTCCATCACAAGAGAAAATAATCTCTCACTCTTGTCAGCATTAGTGTTGTTATTCACAGTTGTCAATGGTAGGTACATCCATCAGCTGTTGTAAGTTTCTCTCCATATGTGGACTAATTAAGTGCAAATTCAGATTTGACTTCCCTGTCATTTCAACAGTTCTGATAGAATAGTGTAAATATACAGTAGTAAACACAAAGTACAACATACAACAATAAATCAGGTTTGTGATTTTGAAATCACGAGGTTTGCAAAAAATTTAAATGCTGCAAATGCGTCTCGTACAGCTTGAATTCATCATCAGTGTTTCGCAACATTGAAACGTCTCTTCATGTTTACTCGGTTGACTCACAGAGCATCTTATTTTACACGATTCTGTAGCACACTGTCACCGCAGGCAGTTTTATTCAGAGAAATGTGAAGGTATTTTAGTGGAAAAATGTAAATTTTGGTTGAAATGCAAAAATGACTTGAAATCAGGTTTAGCTGTTTTGGGACTGGAGGCCATTGTGAGATATGACTGATAGTGCAATAATTGTGCTAAAAAGCAATGCTTGTTTTACACTCTTAAATCATTCGTGAAATGATTTAAGATTTTCAAGTGGAGTTTGATGTAAACAAAGAAATGACAATTTTATGTGGGGCGAAGTACAGTTTTAGGTTTCATAAATGTTGCTGTGAATTATGATTAAGATTGAAATTAGGATTGAGTTTGATTAAGATGCTATTTTTTTGAGTTGTTATTATTTTACATAGTATTATTAAACATAACTCTGTTCATATTCAACATATTAATACAAGTTACATTGTCTTGTACTAAAATGAAAAGTGTCCTATGAAGTGCTACTGAGCATAAAAGTAAAATTATAATTAATATTAGCATGCTAATATGTTCAATAAACCCATACTATATTTAATTTCTTATATCATTCATTTTGTTATGTGTTGCTTGACCTGGCTGTTGTTTCATAGCTGTACTTATTATCTCTGTCCATAGGTAAGCCATTTTCCTGTTCACAGTGGTCTTGAAAACTGTTCTGGAAATTACATTTTGTCCTGTCTTCCTGAATCATCAGCAGAGCGAAGGTAAAAAAAAAAAAAAAAAAAAAACTAACCAGTGTTTTATAGAATGACTCAACATGCCAGATTGAAAACACTGCTTTGTTCAGAGTATGAAAATAGAACCAAGGAACATTCTGCTTTTTATCCCTAATATCTCCTAAATGCACCCAAATGATACCTTATGTTACTTTGCACGTGTTGCTGCGACATTTTAATGGAGGGGATTTTGCGACCGATTTTATCGCAATGTCTTCTTCTTGCAAGCCTTGAAAAAAAGCCACAGCCTTCGAACACCCACACCTTTTTAATGGAAAAGTTCCTCTGAGTTGGTGTGATGTTCCTTACTTTTCTCTGCAGTATGCATGCACAAGCAGTCATCTGGGTTGCAGAGGTGCCTTTTAGTCAGCCCAGTGGTGTCAGAAATAATAGTGGGTGTATGTGCAAGGGGAAAAAAGTGCATTGAGTGCATTTTTTTCCCTCTTTGGGCCGCAAGCAGAATAATGAACTACATAGACCGTGCTTCCCATGGGACCCATAATTTTGGTGTGCCCACCTGTCAGCATCTGATATGCTCGCTGTCCGCCACGGCAAAGAACACAAATTGTTTAGCTCCATTCTCGTTGTCAGGACTAATTTGACATTATGCGCACTGCCCTGCCAAATCTACCCAGAGTTTGGGGAAGTTTAAACTCCGCTTTTGGTTATTTGGTAGACATAAGCAGACTTGGAAAGATGTTAGGAAAACGAGGATTATTGAGCAGTAGATGAAATTGTATATTTCGAGCCTATTAGAGAACATTATCCTCCCCAGGTCTGAGCTGAAAATAGATAGAAGCCTTTGAGTTAGCTTAACTTGAAAGGGAAGAAGAGGCGTGTATTTCTAGCTATTTCCGAGCGACTTATTGCAATGCAGAGCTTGGGTTGTAATATAAGCTTGATGGAAGTTATGCCTATTTACTACATACATGCATCTATACTTAACACCTTCAAATGAGCCTGTTCTAGTCTGTTTACTGCATGTGTACAGTAGATAAGACACGGTAACCACATTTTCCGATAGTTGGAGCCATCAGCCATGTTATAAAAGTAACTTTTGCTTTGGGCTATTTTGCTTATTATTTATTACCTAACTCGTATACAGTAGCCTCCTACCATTTCCTAAATGGAAAATAATAATCAAATATAATAAGCCTGGTGGTAATGGTAGCCTGGATTAGAATGGTTGCTTAGCATGTCAACAAATCAGCTCTTTCTGAACTGTATGGAGTGCCATTAGAATAATTCAGTGTAATTATTCTTTTTAATCACCACAGCAGACACAGTGGCCCAGTATTTACTCTTGAAAGATAAATAGTGTTTACCAGGTCGGAAATAACCCAACTGCTTCCTTGTACATTGTAAATTTTAAATGCCATGTTTCACTGAGATAAAGACATCCCGTGTTTGGAGAAAGAATATTAAGAACAGTGGACACCTGGTAGATATTTTTATGGCATTATGATTTTTTATGGGTTTGTTTAATACGAGGATGATGCCTTTTAATTTATTTTGATCCTTAAAAGTCTATATATCCTCTACAATATTGTTTACAATTTTAAATCTATTTTACAATCTATCAAGGAGACCATGAATCCATAATTAGCCTAAATTAAAATGAATTAATGTCTGGCCCTCCAGAGAACTCCAAAATCCCCATGTTAAGCGACAGACTTTTGAGTTTTATCAAAAAAAAAAAAAAAAAAAACGATTAAGTAAGAGATAAAACATGATGGGCCATGCAGTTATAGGAAAGTAATAAACAATGACCTGCACAATTACTCTTTATCCACAAAGTCCATTATATTGTTGAAGGACATGTCCTTCAAATGTCATGTTTACTGTGACCATTTGCATTTTTGCCATGATTTCCTCATAATCCATCACCCTTTCAGCTAATTAGTTGTACCTTTTTCTCCTTTCTTAATTTCCATGTTTGGTCAGAGCTTTCTATTTTTGTTTTTAGTTTTTTTTTTTTTTTTTTGTGATTGTTGGTCTCTCTTCTATTGTAACGTCATATACTTCTTACCACATAACCCCTGCGTATTTTTGTGCATCTTTTGCTTATCTGTGCTAGACTAAGGTGTATTGTATGAGCAGCGTCCTTCAGTTAACTAAATGGGATTCGAGTACACACTTGTGTCCATCACATTTGATCTTCTGCGTGACTGATTGCGGAAATTAAAGGTATCATTATTAACTACTTTGCCAGCGCAACTATTAAGGCAATTACAAATTATACAGGCAATTATAAAACTAAAAAAGCACAAAAGCCCATTCTAGCACATGGCTGACTTATGTCTGATTTAAAGCACTGCAGGTGAGCAATGCGTACTGGGACACACCTGTTTACATATTTTCAATGGACTGATGTTGCTGCAAGTAAAAATTGTATTCATCTTTTCTGTGGCAGCTACACTATAGCGTGCAGAACAGTACCAAACTTATTGTGTAGTAAAATACTATACATCATACCTACCTACACTTGGCTATGTTCACAGTGCAAGAAAGAGTGGTGGTGTTGCTTTCCATTCAGTATGTGTGTGACTGGTAAAGTTTAATTGCAAATCTTCAGAAAAGCTTCGAGTGAGATTCTGAAAATAAGGGCATCGTTTCTGCGCATACATGCCACTATACTCCATTGCGCATGCCCAGCCAGGTTGGCTAAGACTAACATACACCTTAAGATGCATGGCTCAGGTTCTGCATATTTTAGCGTTGCAATGTTAAAGTGAAACTGTGCATGTACAGTAACTGTATTTTTTCCAGTTGGCACAACTGACATTTGAATTATTCACCCAAAAATAAATAAATGAATAAATAAAAAAAAAAATGGGGCCTACAGTAACTTACGTGCCAGCCAAATCACCTACATGCCTTCTCCAGCAGCTCCATGTAGGGCATCAGATCTCTGCTCCCTAGACATAAGCGTTGTCCCACTGGGGCCCCTTCCTTTCTTGATCCATATTTAATTTGATCCCATATTTCATTCCTGCTGTCATTGGGGCCCTGGGTAGTCAGTCCCACTCCCCCCCACTATGACAACCCAGAGGACAATACAATTATTTACACACAGAACAGAGAAAATTATAGTATTTGCATCAAGTTTAATAATACACCAAACAATGTATCACTATTTATATTCATGAATAAACTCTAACAAACTTGACTGAAAGACGGAACTACAAAACGCACACAATATTGTGTGAAGTGCAACAGTCATGGAGGAGCCGTGGAACAAAGAGAATGTAATGAGGGCAGTGAGGAAACTTGGGCCATGCAGAAACAGATAAAAAGTGGAAAGTCAAGATATTATGAATTGTAGGCTAGAGAAGTCCACCAAAGTGGATCAGCCAGTGGTCCTGAGGCTGAATTCCCCCAGATTAGGGTGTGTGAAAGAGATAGAGAGAGAGAGAGAGAGAGAGAGAGAGAGAGAGAGAGCTTTATTGGCATGACAAATATGGCAATGCATATTGCCAAAGCTCAGAATCAAGCCACAAAATAACAACAGAAATAAACACTATACTCAAGTGAAACTAGTGATGAGAAAGCAAAAAGCAAAAGTAATAATAATAATAATAATAATAATAATAAGTGATGGTGAAGTTACCGTCAAGGAAGAATCATTATTTTGAATATATCATTATGAATATAAAAGTGCTACATGATTAAACTAAACGCAAATATTTTAATGTCACTGTGAATAATCCCGTTTATTTCACTCTTTGGATAATACAGCACCGCCCTTCTTTGCGTCTTCTACAGACAATTGCTTTGAATACGAAAACGTGAAAAATTGGACATGAGAGCGTGTGAAGATGAATGATTACTTTAGTCTCACGTTCAATATGTGAGAGTTAGCAGCTTGGTGTTGTCACTTCTAAGCTCTAATAAAGTGGAGAGGAATCTAAAATCCATCTTAATAGTGAATGCAGACTTTGTGTGACAAAATGTTAATCAGACAGAGTTTGGAAATTGAGCTGTTTTGTCGAATGGCTTAATATTTATGTAAATTGACTCAATTCAGCTATTCTTATCTTTAAAAAAAAATCTCCTTTATGACTAGAATAAAATGCTACTGTCAACTCATATGTCTAGGTATCAACTATAAAGAAGTATTCAAAGTTGATTATTGCAAGAAACAATAAATGTAGCTAGCTATTGTAGTTATGCTAACTGTTTATCAGCTAATAAGAAATTATATTATATTGTTCTTATCATGCTTGGGAGTATTGTATATTTAGATTGATGTTAAAATCCTTTATTTAATCCTTATTAAACCCCTACAACTGACACAGATACGGACTGGCAACAGAGTTTAGGTCAATGAGAATTAAAGAAATTTGAGTGCTTACTGAGCACTGTCGCCTTGCACCTCCAGGGTCCGCGTTCGATTCACGTCTCTGTGTGCATGGAGTTTGCATGTTCTCCCCGTGCTTGGTGGGTTTCCACCGTGTACTCCGGTTTCCTTCCACAGTCTAAAGACATGTAGGTTAGGTTAACTGGCGTTCCCAAATTGGTCGTAGTGTGTGAATGAGTGTGTTAGTGTGTGTACAGTATGTGTGTGTGTGTGCCCTGCGATGGATTGGCACCCTGTCCAGGGTGTACCCCGCCTTGTGCCCTAAGCCTCCTGTGATAGGCTCCAGGCCCCCCCATGACCCTGAATACAGGATTAAGCAGTGTAGATGATTGAATAGGTGATTAAAATTTACTACCACCAGAATATGGGCAAAAATGTAGAACTCTCAAAATCAGCATATTATTAATGTTTGGTCATAGAAACAACAGAAAAAAAAAACATCTGTGTAACGATCATGTGTACTGTACATATTTGTGCCTATATTTATTTGCCTATGTGACCCATTTTTAAATTCTTTGCTCAGTCATGTTTGGGTAGTTGGTTAAAATGAACTAAAATTCAGATGATCATATTGCCAATTTTGTGCTAAAAAAGAAAGTCACTCTATTCTGCACAATCCTGAGCCCTTTATATGATCATTAAAAAAAAAAAAATAATAATAATAATAATAAATGGCTAAAATGGTCTGAGCTTTAAGGGCTACACTTAAAACATTATAAAGTGGATTGGAATGTCAAATCAGAATTAAGCAGTCACCATATACTTAGGTTTAGTCAGATGTGCTCTATTATTGCCAATTTCTCTGTAAATCTGAGAGTTTTCTGTTTATTTTACAAGGTGTAGGCATTGCATGAGAACTATCATGGTTAATGTTTCATTGGACAATTCTAGACAATCAATATCAGAAAAGAAAGAAACTATGCTCTGCCTTCCCACTTTCTCTCAGCCTGTATCACTCTAATTGTATGGATAACACCACTCCTGCTGTTTAAATTCAGTATCCACACAATGTAGCATCCCACAAAAGACTATTAAACTATGTAGCAGCATAGTTTTAGTTAAGAGTTTCAAGTTTTTAAGAGTGCCCTTGCATATACGGCCATGTTATATAAACGGTCAGCGAATATGATCTCCCTTAATCATATTTATGTCCATGTATTTGAACGATTATTAAATCTAAGTCATTAAATAAAAGTAAGCGATGAATAAATCGATGGAATAATTGCACACGGAGGGCAGCATAGCCAGCCTACAAGAACAGCAGAAATGACAGGGATGATCAAACAGAAGCTGGTGTTTTTCTGTCTGCATGGTCCATGAGCAAATCTGATGATTGTTAGTCTTTGGCAGAGGAATCACCAAGAGTGCTATGGCTTTCAGTTCAAACAGCTTTGAATTACATGTTGTACCAAGCTACAAAGCAAGTGAAAGAGACACTGGTTTTGAGGGGAAAAACAGAGCAAAGCAACATTGCTGATCTGGGCTGAGTTTCCCCAAAGCATCGCAAAGTTAAGATCATCTTAACTGGAGAGGGAATGTTCAATGCGGTGCTCGCTCTACCATTTAACAATGATCTTTGTGCTGTGATGCGTTCGGGAGACTCAGCCCTGCTAACTATTCCCCTCTGAAGACAGTGTCAGCAAAGAGGCATATTCTTCTAGTTTCTTTTGACTCGAGAGACAGGTGGTGAACGAGTTATAGATTCAAGCAAATAGATATTGTAATCAAGAGACCTATTACTTTGACAGATCATGAACTAACATCTCTCTGATCCACCTTCCCTCTTGCTTGTTTCTCTGCTTGTGTACTTTAAATAATGTACACATAATGTAATTAGTCTGAGAAAACCTCTCAAACTGTGATTTTAGTTTTACGTTTTGTACTGTATGGCATTCTGAGAAATGCAGACTTTAAATGAAATGTGTCTCTTTTCCTTAACATAATTGATGTTAAAGCATTTTCAATTAGGGTTTGTATAATTAAGGAGGCATGGTGGCTTAGTGGCGATTCGATTCCCGGCCAGGTTTGATTCCCGCCCTGTTTCCTCCCACAGTCCAACAACATGCATATTAGGCTAAATGCCATTCCCAAATTGGCCGTAGTGTGTGATTGGCACCCTGTCCAGGGTGTACCCCGCCTTGTGCCCTAGGTCTCCAGGGATAGGCTCCAGGCTCCAGGCTCCCCGCAACCCCCGTATACAGGATAAAGCAGTGAGTTTCCCTAATTATGTTTAATGTATTGTTAGTGATTTATTATTATTATTATTATTATTATTATTATTATTATTATTATTATTAAATACATAACAACATTAATGTGGACCTAATAAAGCTGAATAAAACTGAGATCAAAGCCAGAAGGACCAATGGCATGGATGGCATTTTTTTTTTATTTATTAACATGACCATAGGTTACTGTATTAATTAGAATGATTGCAGCATAGATGCAGGATGCCTTTGTCTATTGAAGAATGTCTATTGATGAATCAAACAAACAACAGGAAATAGTGGACTGTACCCAATGAGCCACACAAAAAAAAAATTCTCTCTCTCTCTTTTTTTTTTTATGGAACTTTTTTTCTGATTGAATTGTAGCTGGTGTTTTAATAATGTCAGTCATTAAATGATTTGCTAGTTATTGGCAAGGGTTTGGCAGGTTTCAGGCTAGAGGTTAGTCAGAAACGGTCCATTATTTCCAGCTGAAATAGTACTGCAATTTTTGCTTTGCTTTAATACCCTTTATTTGACCATAGCAAAAAATAATAATAAAGATGATGCTCCCGAAATATTAAATGAATCAAATAAAATAAAATAAAAATATCAGTATCTTTTGGATCTATTTACAATGCAATTGCTTTTCCATAATGCAATGTGTCCTACAGCTGTGCATACCCATGCAGAAATGTATTATAGAGACATAACGCACTGTATCTGCATTTCCAATATATGTACAGTATTATACTGACCAACATATGTGACTATATACAGTACTGTATGTAACATATATATAAAAACCTTTCTCTGCTATATGGACATATATGTCCATATATTATTAAAGTATCGTGGCTCTATTTTCACACAGGCATAAGCCTAATTTTCTAGTAAATTGGTATTGTACTGCTAATTTGGTTCAGTAAAAGCCATTTTTTCCCCAGGTCAGAAATGAATGTGTCAAAAACAATGCTCCAGTGGATGTCACATTCAAAATCTGCCAGTGCAATGGTATTTTCAAACCAATTTCTGTTCAGAAATGCCCTTGCATTCACCTGCCAAGACACAATGCTAAAACATTATTTCCCTGATTTTCAAGCAAAGCTCTAAAGGTCAGCGCCTACCCTCTGCTCTGTGAGTCATGCTATTTATGGTGACAGTGTCATTGTCTCAGGTTGTTTTCACATGTGTAATTTGTTTCTAGAGAACTGATCACTGGTCCCCTTAAAAAATGGTTGTCTGAGGTTTATTTCAACCAAACCCTGGTGTTGTCTGAATCAGACGTGGAAGCTATTCACATATTGCTGTTGGATGCTGAGTATCATGATTGGCTCCTCCATTACTTGCTGTTTCTAGGAAAAAATATTCTTACTGTTATTGATCTATAAAGCCAGCCTTTTGTAGGACGGGAGCACCGTAATTAATTCACTTTGAGGGATGAGTGTTGGCACCACAAGAAAATCATTTTAAAAAGTAATAATACAAAAGCAGCAAATGGGTGGACCTACTGTAGTTCCTTCCATTTTGCAAATCTGACAAACACGATGTACTGTATAGAACTGCACAATCAGTCCACTGTTAGAATGAATTTCTTGAACGTGAACACAAACCTGAGATTGTAAGTATCTGTGCTTCTCGAATCACGTGACAAAAAGGAACAATGCGGTTGGCTTGCGGCGACGCGACAGCTTTTGTTCGCACTTTGATCAAAATGTGGAGGTTTAAAACTGAAACAAGGTTATATAGGGGTTTTCAAAATAAATATTTTGTCACAGATAACCTTGTGTGTCAGAAATGAATGAATGAGTAAGTAAAATGCTTTCAAACTGTTTAAAGATGAAAACACATTCTGTGGGCATTGAGACCAAATCATATAAAACGTACTGTATATGAAGTAAGAAAATAACTCAGTTCTCATTTTTAAAACAAATAGCTATAAATAATGTAAGCCTGTTTAAGCTGTGTTTGATAAAGATATATAGGTTGTCTGATGCTAGAGTGTTTTGCAGTGGTTAAGCCTGCACAAAAGCTCAAAACCAAAACCCTAATGACTCATTTAAAATGACTAAATTATTCATAAACTTCCACTGGTACCCGTCGTTGACGGGAAAAGAGTTTGTAGAAATAGTTAAAAGGTTAAAGCTAAAAAGAAGCAGATCAACTTGAAAGTAATCAGTGATATTATTATTTCAGGTTTAAGCCCACATTCCTGTACTGTACATGTCTGCCTGTCTTTCGGCATGGCAGAACTCTCTGCTTAACTTATAGATACACTCACTCACTTAGTCACTCACTCACTCACTCATTGTCTATACTGCTTTCATCCTGTATACAGGGTCACGGACGGGCTGGAGCCTATTCCAGGAGACTTAGGGCACGAGGCGGGACACACCCTGGACAGGGTGCCAATCCATCACAGGGCACACATACTGTACATACATTCACACACACTACGGGCAATTTGGGAACGACAATTAGCCTAATCTGGAGCAGCCTTAGGAAACCCACCAAGCACCAGGAGAACATGCAAACCCCATGCGGCATCTCTGACGGCGTGGCAAATTTACCCCTCACGTAGCCTCGATGGAGTCAGTAATCGGGCCACATATTTACTTTGTCGTTACCCCTGGCATTGGTTTAGAACTTATTCATCTTTTATTTTGTGAATGAACGAGCTTGAAAAATTGTTATTATTATTTCTATTTCTAATTCTGTTTTCTATATATTTCTAGTGATGCCTAAGTTCCTTACTCTGTCTTGGGGAAGCTTCACTTTTGAACTCTTGTGGTCATTACTCTAGTAAGATGTTTGTTTCTGGCTGCTACCTGCTCAAACCTGAGCAAAACACATCACGTTACCTGTGGGCATTGGCTGTAGACTGGTGTCTCTGCTGAGTCATCGTGCAGCTCCGAGTGCAAAGATACATATTTATAGAACTACATTGCACCTCAGAGAGAAGCAGTTGGCTAGAAGCCACACATTTGCTTATTGGGATTAAAGCATAGGTTGGCACAGTAAATGTTACGTACATTTTTTGCATCTGGGTTATTTTGGTCATGCCATATGTTAATTAAGTCAGTAAACCCAGACGACTGAAGGAACTGAGCAAGATTGTGCCATTTATTTTAATTTGGTATAGTTTTATTCTTAGTTACCTGATATCTGATAAATATAGCAATCTCTGCCACAAGGAGGAATGTTTCATTATTAGTGTGAAAAATTAGACATATTCTATTGTAGTATGGTGTAGATGCAGTCTAAATAAAGCCTGGTTACATAAAGGTCTACAAATACAGTATAAGCAATTTAGAAAGGATGTGGGTAGAGGCGTGTTGGGGATGAGAGACTAGACAATCATCATTAGCTTTCTAGAAACAGTTGGCACATATGCTGAAACATTGACTTTTTTTGTCAATTGACACTCTTCCCTACTTGACTGATGCATCTTTTAGTGCTTCTGGGTAGCTGCTTCATTAAAGTGATCATACATAGCAGTGTGGATGAAGGAACTTGCGTGTGCTGTACATACAGTACATTTGTGGAATGTCATCAATCCAAAATGATTCCAGGCTCCATGTTTGAGATAAAAGCAAACTCATGTGCCATCAACTATTCCATCATCAGAAGAATATACACTCTCCCTTTGGTTAATGAAAAGAGTGTTACTTTGCATTAGGCCTTGAGAATGTTTTTGAGGTGTTTCTGCATATTCAATGTATATTAGAAATGTATTTGTTTTCAGGTATTGTTCAAGATTTTGATCATATTAAGGCATCATACATTTTTTTGTATTAAATAATAAATGTTTATATGTCTGATCTCAGAAATTAATTATTTTCATCCTCAGTCACTCGAGGCTATTACAGTATATCGTGCCCTACTATTTAAAAAAATCTCCAGATTTATTAAGCATGAACTCACTGACACAACTGACCTTTTGATTATGACCAGAGCGAATCTCGGTCAGGACTGAAAGATTCATTGATTTAAACACTGAGACTTTGTACCAGAGATGAGCAAGTCTCGGTCATGACCGTGATGATTCACTAACTTTCGGGGTGAAAAAAAGGTTTGCTATCTCTGTTGCAAATATGATCTACAAAATTTATGAATCTTTGAAAACACAAAAATAAGTAAATAAGCAAGTATAAATAATGTAAGCCTAGGTTTTATGGAGATATATCTTTGTGCTGATTTGTTGATAGTAGGGTAGTCTTTGGTCCAGCGAATGCAATTCTGCTTTGCGATATTGAACACTGAACAAATGTCATTTTAATGATTCATTCAAAAAGATTGATCATGCATAAATAAAATACTTCAAGTCATTTTCAAATTTCGGCATATTTAAGATGGCTGCTATTTGAACTCAACTGTTAACAGTGAAGAAAGTTTCTCTGTATTTTTGCACATACATACATAACTTCTTTTTGATTTACAGTTAATCTAACCTCAATGTCAGCGTGTACAGATGTACAATAAAATGGGCACAGTTTTTATATTTACTTCTGTTGAGAGTATACTCCTTTTTAATAATATTGATAATCTTCACTAAGTTTGGGATATTTTCCCACTTTCCCATCATCATCCAAAATCTTTTTTCTATCTAACGTTTTGAAGAAAGTTATTGCCCAACAGTTGTACAGGTGTACATAAGGATCATTTCAAGTACCTGTGAATGACAGGGGCCCTTTAAATCCCTTGAGCATCCCTTTAGCATATCTAGATACAGCTGACCAAGCTTTGGCTGCTGTATGTTGTTGGACAGCATTTGATGCTGTTGAACAATATATTTCATTAGACCCAAAGACTAGTCCCTTTGCATAAACCCAGATTCTTCAATGCCTAAAATTATAATATGGTGTTCCACAAGGCTTGCTTATAGGCACCTTATTATTCTCTACTTTAGATGTTTTAGTCAATTTTCCTGTGAAACTGTGGAAACATGCATTGTAACTGAATTATTCTCATTATTAATCATGCATGCCGTCAAGTTTGCACAGTTTGCATTGACTTTCTGTGTTCTAGATTTTATTAGTAACCTTGTGTCAAGCTACTAAGTATGAGCCCTGTGATAGACATTAATCTTGTAGCCTATAGCACTGTCACTCCAGTGGAAACAGCCTTCTTCCAAAGAAGACTGCATATGCCACTATTAGTCCACTTCCCCCTCCAGCACTCATACAAATGAAGCAAGAAGTCTCAACGCCTCCCATCTTGAGCCCTGATCATAACATGTAATGGCTTGGCCAGGTGCTGGAGTGGCACTGGCTCGGTCGGACAGGTGGCCATGAGAAGGAGGATGGCTTGGAGCTCCATTAATGAGAGCACTGCCAACTGGATTCCCATCTGCTGGCATGCTAAGTGCTTGGAGCCATTAAAAAGCAGCCTATTCTCACATTCAGTCAGACGAAAAAGGGCTCGGTGACTGGCTTCCTCCTTTAGGGCACACAGTGTAGTAGGGCTTGATAAAGGCCAGCTTGGCATTAGGGAAAGGACCGAGAAGGTGACAGGGCTCCACTCACTCTACAGTAAAAACTCTACAGGTTTGATTTTGTTTAACTCAACTAGGTTCAGAAACACATGCTGTCAGGCACACAAATAATATTATTAAATAAAATGGTTACACCTTACATTTCCTAACTAGCACGATTTACTGAATTTATTACGAATAGCATTTTAGTCATCTTAACAAAGTAATGTAATAAACTGGTCTATTATTAATTAATTAGTATTAATTAACATTTGTTTAAATATAAATAGATATACCTCAATAAATGTATGTTTATTAAATATAAGAGTTCCTAAATGTACATTAATATCTTAATGTCTGTTTGCAAACATGTAAATTAAGATGTTGCTCCATATTGAAAATGTAAAATTTAATTATTGACAAATTAGATTAGATTAGATTAGATTAGATTAGATTAGATTAGATTAGATTAGATATAAATGTGTAAATTAGTGTACTGATTCCAAAAAGAAAAAGCTTTGACAAAAAAAGTACAAATAGGGATTATTTGGCTTTCTTTTTTTTTTTTTCAGCTGACCCTGAAGCTCGTCTGGTAGACATTTATTAAACATGCACTGTTCAAGAAGAAGCATCTTTTCATTTTTGTTATGGATCCTGCTGTCTGCGTGGGTAAACTGCCTGAATGGATTGCGAGAAATGGATTATAGCTGAGCTATATTTTATATGAGTCTGGTCCAAGGAAGCTAAACAGCAGGGCACATCTATTGACCTTGAGTATGTGTCCCCATTCCTATATCTCGCTTTGCAGCATACAGTATGGCCAGCCTCGCTGTCACTCAATAATTTACTGAAGGATTGTAACTGATGATTGCGACAGGGGGGGAACTCTGAAAAAAGCAGGGAGTGAAGTTGCAATTTGATATACCTTAAAAAAAAAAAAAAAGGCTAAATCTCCGGCTTTCAAAGACAATACACTTGTGGGTACATTTTATGCTCCGAATCCATTCAATAGCCCATATAAAAAGCTTACATAAATTGCTAATGTACTTTAGAAAAAGGGGCCTGTGTAAACAGAAAGTTGTTTGCCCTTGTTTAGACTATAGATCTGCTGAGCAGGAGACTCAGTGGGCACTGAGAGTAAATTACGAGCTGGAAATTGAGTTATTGGGAATCACCCTGTCAACAGGGGAGTTAGCGAAACGTGCAGTTGCCTTGGATTTCCAGGGCCTAGTTAAATAATTGTTGTGAATCTAACCCCATGGGCCATGTGGTGTCAGAGAGAGACTGAAGCTGCCAGCACCGAGTCTTATGATCAGGCTTTTTTTCTTTTTTTCTTTTTCGTTTTTCACTCCCTTGCATGCAGACCGTTTTTTGTACTCAAAGTGCTGTCTTCAGTAAAGAAGAAAACATTCAGACTCTGTTTAACCCATGATATCCACTTTAATTTAATAGCAGAAAGACCCACTCCATTCAGAGTAGATTTCTAAAGACAAATGCATACAGGCTTTGAGTGTTTACTGCCTGCCTTTTTTGTTCTTTTGAATTCTGGGAGTTTTTAAGTAGTTCATCAATGTGTCATGTAGCCCGCGAAGAAAGACGTATTCAATATTCAGCTTCTAGAAAGTCATGATAAGATTGAGTGGTTTTTGGCT
>JAAGKR010002775.1:0-16884 GCA_011419295.1 Clarias macrocephalus
GTGTGTGTGTATGTGTGTGTGTATGTGTGTGTGTATGTGTGTGTGTATGTGTGTGTGTATGTGTGTGTGTATGTGTGTGTGTATGTGTGTGTGTATGTGTGTGTGTATGTGTGTGTGTATGTGTGTGTGTATGTGTGTGTGTATGTGTGTGTGTATGTGTGTGTGTATGTGTGTGTGTATGTGTGTGTGTATGTGTGTGTGTATGTGTGTGTGTGTGTGTGTGTGTGTGTGTGTGTGTGTGTGTGCGCGTGCGCGTGCGCGTGCATCTGTGTTCTGCTCACCGTGGCCCAAACCGGATGGAAGGGAAACCCATGTGCAGAGGAAACTCGTTCCATTGTTCCTGGTGTAGCCTCGCACAGAAAAGCAGTTCTCGTCCCATGCTGTCATTTCCCTAACACACCACTTTCTCTCTTCCGTGCATGTGCTGTTTTGTTGTCCCATGTTTACCTTAGTCTGCATGCATGTGTGTGTACTGCTCATGGTTTTTTACGTATGGTGCGGCTCCTCGTTGCGTTTTCGTTGGCTCTCTTTCTGTCCATACACACCTCCAGCCTGAGAGGGAATATCATTCCTAAGAGATCACGACAATGCCGAGGATTTTTTTTGTCTCTCTATCGAGGATTCTCTGTGTCCTAGTTCAGAAATGGAGGCGTAACTTCCCACTCTGCCAAAAAAAAAAAAAACTCTCCATTATCGAATGACATTTCGAACAGTCTGTAAAGCAGGACGGGTTTATATTACTACAGTTACTGAATAAATTTATTTATTTAGCGAGTTTAACCAGATCGGTCGTTATTACAAGCAAGGACCGTATAATGAAGACTGCACAATAGTTACCACAAACAGCATTCATACACAGGATGTAACACAATACTTAAAAGTAAATTAAACTTCCCAGACAATAAATCCACCATCTATCAACAGCAGCTTTGTACAAATTTTAAGTTCAATAAACGATTAACAATAGACAGCATCAGAAAAGTAGTTTTACAGAAATCTGAACACAACAATGGTGCTCTCATGTTTCAGGACGACAATCTGTCTTGTGCTCGTGACCAAATCTATTCAGCTGTGATGCTGGAACAACAGTACCAGTGTTTTTAATTTAGTCAGATTTAGTTTGTGCAATAATGATCATTAAAACATACATCATAGCCTTAGCTGTGCTTAATGTGTATTTTAACCTTTCTGTAAGTCTGAGGGAATGCATACCTTTACACCACTAGTCACGTAGAAGCATAACCTTGTTGAAGTGACGTACTCTACCGCACAAAAGATTGGGATCGCTTGCAAATTTCTTTGTTTTTGTTTAGTGATTTATTTTCTACATTCTACAACAATACTGGGGATTTCAAAACTATGAAATAACACACATGGAATTAGGTAATTATGTAACAACAACAGTCAGTTGTTGTTTTAAGGCACGGAGGTCAGCTGTTCTGGAATAGTTTTTGCAAGAACTTTATTGTCAAGTGCATTTGCAAAACTCATCAAGCACCATGATGAAACTGACTCTCATGAAGAGTTTCCCAGGAAAGCAAGAGCAAAACTCACCTCTGCTGCAGAGGAGAAGTTCTTTTAGAGTTACCAGCCTCAGAAATCACCAATTAACAACCAGCACCTCAGATTAGAGCCGTTATGAAGGATTTACAGATCATGAGTATCAGATACTTCTCAATATAAACTGTTCAAAGGAGATTATTGTATAGTTTGAACTCCTTTAATATTGTTTTATAGTGTAGGAAGGAAAAAAAAAAATCAGGAACGACCATGGAGTTAGAAAGTGATCCCAAACCTAAAGGCACAACATGTTCTACAATATCTTTCAATATATGTTTAACACCCTATTCCAGATGTATTCCTCTTATTACCTCCGCTCTCCCAGGAAGACTTTCCACTTGATTTTGGTGTAAGGTTGTTCATTAAGCTACGGTCAGATAAAGTACGGATGATGCGCGGGTGCTCCCGATGTTCCAGTTAATTCAAAAGGAGTGTGTAGGACAGTTTTATTTATTCCATCAAAGTCCGATACATAGAAGTTTTGTCGTGCTGGAGCAGGTTTGGTCTTCTTGGTTCCAGTGAAGGAAAATGATAAACCAACAGCATTAAAGGATGTTCTGTACACTTGTGTGCTTTTAAATTTGTGGCAAGCAAAATAGTTAGACTGGGTGCACACATACTCCCTTAACAGGACAACCTCAGTAATCAGGATAAGCAGATATATTTAAGATTGTAAAATTCAGATTCTCTTATCTACTTTTCCCCAGCTATTACCCAGGTTAAGTATCGTGAGCACTGAAATCCAGTTGAGAAAGTGATTTATTACTGCATAGTAATAGGCTGTTAAGTTGAATTCTTAAGAATGCTGCAGCCCGGAGTTGGAAAGACCAGAACCGGTCATGGCCTGGGTGGGAGCGATGGCGTTACTCTGTCTCCCCGTCCATCATGGTGACGCTCATGTGCGTCCGTGAGCTCATGTTTGGAGAAAAAAAAAAAAAAAAACGGTGGATAAAGCTCTGCTCTGAGTGTTCAGCTGCCCCGTCACGTGACCTTTGAAGTGTCAGTCGCTTGGCCTCACTTGTCGTATAGGAAACACGTGAGAGACACTTCACTTCACCCTGTTTGGTAGCAGTGTGGTGGGTGGGGATTTTAAATACATGGCTGTATTTGAAATACACTTGTTAGTCCAGTGACAAACATTAGTTTATACTCGAAACATATATCACACTCTCATACTCATACACACGCGCACACAACCAACCATGTGATGGTCAGTTGGCAGCCCTGACCCCACGCTCGAGTGTGAACTCCACCAACAGGCCATGCTTTCATGCCCCCGCTCGACCGTTTCTTTGCTTTTCATAAGCTATACATGGAAAATAATCACAAGAAGATTTATGTCCAAGATTACCAGCTGTCCACAAAGTAGCCAGTGTGTGCTTGCAGCGAATTCCAGGCACTTTTTCCTGAGCGCTGTCACAGTTACACTCTTTCTCAACTTTCTGCTCAAACGACACTCCTAGGACCGAGCAGAAATGTCGAGAATTTCATAAGTCACGTCCAGAATTCTTCACATACACTCCAACCTGGACGAGTTGTGTCAGTTTTCTGTTTATTTAAAGTATAGGCATCTCGATCTAAAAAAAAAAAAAAAAAAAACTACTTCCACTGAACTCGGCTTCCACTGAATTTTACACTAAATTCACAAGAGGTATTTAAGTGACAAGTGTGTGACAGCTATCCAGTGCACAAGTTCATAGCATGAAGAAAGAAAATGTATAATCTGGGTCTCGCATCTCTGAAGTTTTAAGCTAAAAAAATTTTTGACACGTCTGTAAAATATTTTTTAAATAATCTGAATTTTTAATAGATGTCTGTTCATCTCGGTTTCAAAATACTTATCCACCTGTAATGTTGGTATACTCGAGTATACTGTAAATACAATGCTGTGAAAATGAGTTTGCCCTTTTCTGATTAAAATGTTTTGGGTTTTTTTTTTCTCGCCTATTTGTCACACTAAAGTTTTCTCCATTTGTGAATAATGACTCATCGTGGTTGGCTGGAGTCCCAAAGCTTTAGAAATGAACCTTCAATTATTGATGCATCAATAACTTTATGTTCTTGAATTTCTTTAGATCGTGGCATGAGGTGTTGCATATAGAGATCTTTTATCATGCTTCACTTTGTCACTTTGGTTATATTTAGGTGATTTCTTGATTTAACAGGCAGTAATCAGGCCTGGGTGTGGAATGTGAAATTTAACTCAGCTTTCCCAAAATTGTTGGAATCTCAGTTCAATACTTTCACATAAAAAGTAGGGCGAGGCAGGTTTGGACAGCAATTTTCCCTTAAATTAAATAATTTACTTAAAACTGAATTTTAAAAAAGTATTTACTCAAATCATTTAAGTGACAAATATGTTAAAATACTTGTACTCTTTACAAATCTTAATGATTATGTTGCAAGTAAGTTTATGTTCTTTGTCTGCCAATCCATTTAAAACCTCTCATCAAATTTATAAAGATGGAATATAATCATTTTTCAAAATGTTGCTAAACTGAATCATTTTTCTTATTTGTAATATTAATATAAAATTTATACATTTTTGCAGCAAGAGTCACCTCACTAAAGTACATTTTTTTCATTATTTTGCATCTCGGGAAATTAACATTCTTAATTTTAAGTGAAGTAATTTACAATTCTTGATCCTTGATGCTCGGTCCTTGAAAATCGACTGACAACTTGTTGATCCTTGAAAATCGACTGATAACTTGATGACAACTTTCAGAAGAGGTTCTTCTGTCTGTGGGTCTAGTACACACGATTATCCACCAACAATGTGCACCACTTATACATTACAGGAACTCAACTGGGAGGTTCACTCCAATTGCTTCACTCCAATCCATTTCCTCCTGTTTGGGCCACTTATGTTTTGCATAATATTTCTCCATAGCACTTACACCACAGGACGTCGCACTTGCACTTCAGGCAATACACAATATTGGACATTTTGTATTTTTTGTGGCCTTGTTCGGGCTTCGTTAATTTACCTTGCACACTGGGATTGTGGACGAACTGAGAAAAAAAATGTCCGTCCTGCTATTAATTATTTATTGGTTATTTATCGCTAACTTGTTCAAGTATTATTGAAGAAAAATGCGAAAGCCGAGTCTCAGGTCAGTAGCTAGATAATGAACCAGCAGAGTAGCGTAAGTGTAGAAGCACACCATTTACTTTCCTCAGTATCACTAATCAAGTATTTCTTCTGAAAAAAATATGGAGCATGGCTAATTCTGTTTCATTTAATATTTATACTTTCAGTTCCTTTTTTCATTCTTGCTTATCATGTGTGTCCCTGCTACTCCTCATTAAAATGAATGATTGTTGTAGATGTCTGACCTTCCTAACAGATGTGTAGTTATTTGTATAATCCTGTGTCATGTGTCCAAGTTAAATGCCTCACTAATACTGCACGTAGAGTGTGGAATGTCTGAATGTTGCCTAATGTCATGTGCCTTACTTCCAGATGACAAAGAAACCACAGAAACTGCACTGGGATAATTACTATGAGAGTGAACTGGTCAGTATTTGTGTGTTGATCATCGTGTGTGTTGGTGATGTAGGGTTGTGGATCACTGGCTTCCTCACCTTCCTTTTTCCTTTTCCACAGCTGCTATTTTGCACCAGTCATCTCCCTCACTCTGTGTGTGATTTGGGCCCCCCCCCCCCCTTTTTATTTAATTAAATTTTTTTTTTGGTCACTGTGCTTTTGATCGTTTCAAACTGGACACATGTAAAACCCAAACCAAGTATAAGCTGCATATCTAGTGTAGCTGCAGAGCGTTTACTCTGGGTCAGATTCTAGGCTATCTGGTGGCAAACACTGACAAGACTGAACAAGGGCTTGATAAGTAGAATACAAACACACACTTATTTACATTGAGAGTTTTTTTTTTTTTTTTTTTGCCAATTCTACTTGTTGACTCAGCCTCAAAGCCACTTTTTGCCAGCCGTTTGAACCGTCCTGATAGCATTGACTTGCTCCTGAACTTGACTTCTGACCTCAGACTGAGTATCTGCTCTGCTAAAGGTTAAACTGCATGTCGGCTTTTGGTAATAATGAGACCACAGAGTCTGTGCTAAGTTCTGCGCACAAACAGTGACTGAAAAAAAAAAAAAGCTTTGTGTTGGTGTGAGTTTGTCTGTTTTCAGTCGTTCAGTAATTTCACACTTGTGAATGCAGACGTGGAATGTTTATTTTAATCAGTTTTTCAGTAACAGGTAAGTGATTCCATCACCCTTCAACTTTAATTTGCCGTCTTGAGAAGAGCGCGCCGTGTGTGTCCTCGAGCGAGTTCGGAATGTTATTAATGTCAGTGGTAATAAGGACCCTGGTGAATTTTTCTCCTCCACGCCAAAACATTAGTCCCCTGAATTGCAGGCAATTCTGTAATAGCCGTCATGCCACTTCGAGCTGGAACCCTAAAACACCTTCCTACATCCATGAGCATGTTGTTCTTGGAAAGCTCAGTGACAGTTAACACGAGAAATTACCCCTCGTGCAGTTCCTACCCTGGAGACGTGAACACTAAGGATCCAGGTCTAAGAATGGCACTGATTTATATTTCAAGGCTGTTTGCGTTTTCCTTCGCTCTGGTATGCTGTAATTATGAGATCGATGGCCGTGGTGGGAGATGGAGGGGAAGGAGACTCTTTCTCATTACAAGTGCGCTCGTGTTTTTCATGAGCAGGTAGATTCTCTCCATGCCAGTGCAGGAATTCTGCTGTCAGCGACACTTTTCCCCTCTCTCCCTCCTAAGGCTCAATACCTCCCACACCGTTTACTATCAAAACCGGGAGGAAAGGGAGCACTTACAGACATTCAAAAAAAAACCCGAGGTGTATCTTTATGACTAATCCAAGCCTAACAAGAACCAATCTCCATTCGGCGACTCCTACAGACTTGAATTTCTGCTATGTCTGGGCTCAGAGCCATTACATTTCGAACTCTGCTAAACATGTGCTCCTTCTAAAATGGCCCTGAATTTATACTCATTTCTTATTTAGATTACCTGCTCCTTTTTGCCGTAGGCCCAGCATGCATCACGTTGCTGCTCAGCTCCGATTCATTCAGTGGATTAAAGTAATAAATTGCTGCTTTCCGTATTTCGTTTTACACGAGCCAGATTTCCCACTGAAGCACTGAAAATTTTCCACTGCATGAGCAGAACATACATGTGCTACCATTCACCAGGCTCCTTATTTCCAACCCAGGAAAATGCACTGTTTCAACCAAATTTCTTAATGATACGGTGTTCCGAGTCGCTCAGCTAAAATCCACAACCCTGCTAAGAAAGACATCAAGCAGCTTCGCATTCATATGTGTGAATATTACTGTTTATCACTGTGTGGTTTCTATCAGTAGTAGAGTTTCCATCCATCTGTTTTTTTCATGCGTCCACATTTTGGCAAATCCAACACTGAACCAGTTTCACGAAACTTAGCAAGCAGTTTGCTAACTGTAGCATGGGAGATGGGTGGTCTCGTAGGGTGTATTGCATTGAAATCTGCTGCAATGACCCGGTTACTGCGTTCACCAGATATCAACACAATTTCGATCCGCTCATCACGTGTTAACCTCTTCGACATGTCAATGGCTGTGAACAAAGACAAACTTGTAAAGAAATCATGAAAGAATAAAGTTACGTTAAAACCAAGCACACCATTGTTTTTCTTGTGAAATTCCCAGTAAGTTTGATGTCACATGACCCTCTTCCTATTAAAAAAACAAAAGTTGGATCCAAGATGGCCGACTTCAACATGGCCACCATGGTCACCACTCATCTTGAAAAGTTTGCCCCCTCACATATACTAATGTGCCACAAACAGGACGTTAATATCACCAACCATTCCCATTTTATAAAGTGGAAATACATATAAATGGCTCACACTGTATATTCCCTGCTATATTAACACATTACCCAGTGTTTTACTAGTACAGTACATGGATACCATCAGGGAAGAAATATTTCTCAGTATGCCGGAGCCGTGATCAAACTGCAGTCGGCGCAGAGCCACCTTGGCCAGAATCGTCATTCACTTTATTATTATTATTATTATTTTACTTTTACACCATTCAAATATTTTACTGCGCTTAATGGTCTCGTATTCTAAACACTGGTTTTGTATAAAAAACATGAAACTAGTGACATTCTTCTAATTGACTCATTTTCAAACTTGCAGAGGGTTTTTTTTTTAACTGGCTAATAGTGATGTCACTTGAAACCCCATGTTCATAGAGAGCTTGGCGAAATGCAGAGAGACACCCTCGGTATTAGATTTTCAAGAAAGACTTCACATTTAAATAGAATTAAATTGATCAAATGATTCCAAAGCATGTTCCACTCTCTCCATGATGTTTTAACATTTCGTTTTGTCCACTAATAATATTCCGGTATCCATAGCAGATAAACACATTCCCACTTCTGGAATTTACAGCAGTTGTAAATCTCTGGGCATTTGTGTAAATAAATAAAATAAAATAAAAACATTTGGGTGGAATGTTGTGTGTTGGTGTGGGAGGCCCTGCTGGGTACACAAATGCAGCGTACATGTTGTGCATGCTCGAGTTGGAATGCAGCCGTGTGTAATGTGTGCCGTGCAACTGCTCCTTCGGGGCGAGAGACCTCACACTGTGGCAAAGTGTTTAATAACCGGTGACGTTTTGCTTCTTGAAACCAGCAGGACTGCTTCACAGTGGAAGGAGAGGATCTGAAGCACGACTTTGAGCGGCTGCAGCTGGCCATGGAGATGGTGGGGTTCCTGCCAGCAACACGAAAACAGTCAGTCGCTCACGTCTCACCATCAAGCTCGCAGTCGTCATTTTATTCAGATCTGTATGGATTGGACCTAAACTAATTTTCCCGTTTTGCTTTCTTCTCTTTCTTGCAGAATCTTCTCCCTGCTGTCAGCCATTCTTCATTTAGGCAACATCCGGTATAAGAAGAAGACGTACCGGGACGACTCCATCGATATCTGCAATCCCGACGTCCTGCCCATCGTCTCAGAGCTGCTAGAGGTATAAAGGCCGATGTGTTTATAGAGTGTGTTTTCACATAATCAAGACAAAATGATCCTTTGAATGAACCTGAGACCGGGCCGTTTATCACCTGCTTGCAGTGTACACGGTTCTTTTTCTGCACGCACACACTCGCACTCCATCAGTGCTGCGCCGACTCCTAGGTTTCATTAAAGCTGACAGAGAAGCTTTGGTGTTGAACCATCACACTCACTCACTCACTCACTCATGCTTATTTTAGCATGGAGTCGACCTGATGGTCTTTCAGCCTTTCTCAGAACTGTTGGCACTCAAGACAGACTCGCAGTAACGCACGTGGAGCAACGCTGTACGGCTTCCAGAATTGCTCATTCTGCACAATTTCTGATCACTTGCTTAGAGAAGATTAGAGAGCTCACACTGCATGAGCGATCACAGACGAATCTCATGTCTCACACACCAGACAAAAATGTTCACCTGGAGAGATCTTTTGTAAAAGCGCATCTCAAGAATCCATCTGTTTCAATAAAAATTAAGCTCTAGATATCATGTGACATTGTGGCTCGGTCACTACTGTGTATGGAAAGAAGACAAAAGAGAAATAAGGGGAAAAACATGAAGAGTCGGTTGGGTTGATTATTATTTTAAATGCTCTAAGAAATCGTGGAATTAGGAGTGTCTGAGAGAACGTCTGAAGAATGACAACTGGAAATAACTGAATCACAGATATAATCAGAATGTTGCTATGATCAACTCTAAATGAAAAAAAAAAAAAACCTGGCCAAATTCTTTGCACTGCAATATTGGGAATCTTTTTTTTCCCTCTTTAAAAGTTTTTTATGGCTTGGTTAAGCTTCTAAACATTACAGAAAGTGACATTTCTTTTTAAGCTTTTGGAGCTCTGTCCTAAACATACGTCTACTAATACTGCTACTTTAATGATATCAAAATTTAGTCATTTGCGGAAAAGGAGAAGCTGGAAGTTAACCTAAGCACTTTTTTTCCCATTATGTTAAAGCCATAGCAAAACAGATGGAATTGTTTCTTTCAAGAAGTGTTATAAATGGCAATTTCAGGCTTCTGGATTAGCAGGTGGAATCGTGATTTTTATTTATTTATTTATTTTAATTAGCAGGGAAATGTATAGCAGACCTTACTATCAGGTGGAACAAAAATTGCAGTTTATGTTGCTAAACTGAGTAAAAAACACTAAGGAAGATGACCTAGCAGCGTCAAGAAACGTTCGTATCTATCCATGATCTATAGAGGGCATCATTAAATAGCAGACCACAGTCTGCACCCAGGCCCTGGTGCTTTTCTGATAAACAAGATTAATCTACCGGTAATCTAGAGTCTCTCCCCACCCCCACCCCTCATTGAGGTAGGCGTGGTTATATGCGTCACTCAACAGAGCCAGTTAACGTGGCAGTTTACAGCGTACAGATGGAGTGTGCAGAAGATACAGAAAATGCGACACAGCATGGCTTACTGCAACAAAAGGAAAGTTAGACTATGAAGACACCAATCAGCCTACATTGCATGTCTTTTGGACTGTAGGAGGTAACCGGAGTACCCAGAGGAAACCTACAAAGCACCGGCTGAATATGCAAACTGTACACACATGGACCAGCAGCAGGACTTAAACCCCCAAACTCTAGCGATGCGAGGCAACAGTGGTAACTACTGCTCCATCCTGCTGTCGTCAGATCTGTCCGGTGCCAGGAAAGGAGAAATGGCCCAGACAGAAATTTATGCTAGTAAATCAGATTTAATCAGTTTGTCCACTGTCTTTGATGTGGTTCAAGTGGAAAACGCTTAAAGATTGATTAACTAGCTAGTATTTAAATAAAAAATAATAATTAATTGAGATAAACAGGCTAATGCATGTTAAGTTGATGGGGATCTGACAAATCCATGTTGACTGTCGGGTCATCAAAGATTATGGAACATTTTTAATTCTGTTCATTCATGCATATTAAGTAACATGATTTAGTGGAAGCTGGGCCCAGAGTAAATTGTCGCTTAACGCTCCCAGAGGCTCATAAATTGTCCTGCGCACAGAAACTCATTACTTACATTTTCCATGTAGTTCCATGTGTGGTTTTCAGGCAGCACCAAGTCGAAACCAGAGGCAACACGTGATCTCCTCGGAAAAAAAAGCAGACCGTCGTAAAAGGAAAATAATATGGAGATAGAGCTTAGTTTACACAAACCTTTTCTTTTTTTATACATAGAATTCTTGAAAATTATTTAAAAATGATACGTTTCCACATATTTATTGACCCTATGCTCATTACTAAGATTCCGCTGTAAAACCGTTCCTGTTCTTTCTCAGGTCAGGGAAATATGCCGAATCTTGTGTCCGTTATTTGCCCCGTATGTTACAAATGCACTCTGTAAAGATAAGGCTGACAACACCTGGAGTATTTAAAGCTGACATACTCCGCTTTTGTAAAAGATGGAGGTCGGATTGTTTTGGGAGCCGTTGAAACAGAAATCCAGAACAGTGCTGCGTTCAAATGATAATCTCACTGACATTTGAATTTCATTTATTAGGCCTGTAGGAATGTTATACTGCTTTTGTAAGTAAGCAGAATGGCGCATTTGTGATGAGTGATGTGATAATTAAACACGAGGACATACGATTCAATGGCAAAAAAGCGTCCCAACCAGCAGCTTGTGCATCTCATATCCGAGTGTAGGATATATTTCAGTACAGCCGGGGAAAGGAAATGCTGATGCGTGCTACCTCACTTGACTTTTGTGTCCATTTGGTAAGACTGTTTACAGGTTCAGGGTGACATTAAATGGAATATAATGTTTGGCAGGAGGAAGTGTTTTCTAAAGTGTCAAATGATAATAAACTTGTTCATATTACATTATGTTTGACTGTTACAGTAAGTGTGAATTTAATGAAATATCCCCATTGTGCTGTTTATTGCCATGTAAAAGTACAAGACTACAAGTGCAGCTTGAAAAAAGACAGACAGCTTAACATTAGAATTTAATTTTATTTATTTATTTTTTTTTTTACACTTACAACACAAAGGTATCTATGACATAAGCAGGCACAGTGTACAGTGAAATCACTGTCAGGAAGCTGGGGTCAGAACCCGAACCTCTGACCCACACATCCAATAAGAATACACAGGTCTCGCTGTACATTTATGACGTTTAAACAACCTCTTACTGTGCATTAATTTAAATACACAGATAATAATGATGCTCTGCATTCCAGGTGAAAGAGGAAATGTTATTCGAAGCCCTGACGACACGCAAGACGGTGACGGTGGGAGAAAAGCTCATCGTGCCCTACAAACTGGCCGAGGTAAGGACCAAACCGGCGCTGGCATGGTGAATGGTGAAAAGCAGTTTGGTACAATATGATGGTACCACACTGAGCATGGACCAAAGAAAGTTCTGTACAAGCATGAGAAAGTAAGGAACCATCCTGCAAGCAGATAAATACTCCTCTGACTATAGTTGCAAATATTATTTAGGACATTAGGGTCTGTGGGTTGTAGCCAACCTCCCTGGACGTGGTCGCAAAGAGGCGAAACTAATGTTGAATTGAACAGAAGAATAATATGAATGCTGACCAAAGCGATTCAAGGTGAACTCCAAGGTCACAATACGTCTTGTGGTCTTAATAGAAGACGACCCAGGAGGACTACACTGTTGAAAGCGAATCATAAAAAAAAAAAACATAGCCAGGCTAGAATTTATCAAAGTGCATACTGACACTTCAGAAAGATGAGACGAACTGGAGCTTTTTGGCAAGTCACATTAGCTGTTTGGTCACAGGCGCAAAAATCAAGCTTTTACCGAAAAGGACACTACACTAAACTTGTAAGACGCTGTTCCGGGGCTCAGTTGCTCGTCATGTGTCCTCCAACAGAATCAAAACCGAAAAACAGAACAACTAAGAACACGAAAGAATTGATAAAAACAAAATAAATGGACTATTCTGAAGATGAGGCCTGATCTAAATCCTTATGAACATGTGTGGAAAAATGCAGTCTGGAGAAGGTAGCCTTCAAACCTGAGAAAGCTGGAGCAGTTGGCTCATGAGAAGTGGTCCAAAATACCTGTGGACAGGTGCAGAAGTCTCATTGAGAGATACAGAAATCATTTGATTGCAGTGATTGCCTCTGAAGGTTATGAAACTTGTCCAGGACCGTTTTGTTGGTGTGCTTTTTTAAAATTATTCAGTTGAATCACAATTTAAAAGCAATGTCTGATTTGCATTAGCCCCTATTCATTGAATTATTATGTATTATTACTTTTGTCAGTTTCAAGTTATTCCAGTGACCACTGTGGGTTTTTTTTCCTTTCTGTAATGGAAGGGTACCTACAAATTCATCCATGTGTGCACACAGCTGAATTCGTCATCATAAAATTGTACACTTGGCGGTTTTTACACCCCCTTTCTCATCCAAAGCACAGCCAAGCTCAGAGTCACAGCGTATTAGCGTCAGGATCAGATCTCGTCATACGCGCCAAATACAGATCTCATTCCTTATTTAGGAATTCTCCTTTCTCTCCGTTTTTCGTGATGCAACTCCGTCGTAACCAGCCGTGACCGTGACTTTTACACACAGCTGCTGAAATGCATTCAATGCGTAACAGCTGCAGCGTTATTTAAACTATTATTCTAAGAGACCAGCAATTATTCCTGATTTCTGACAGGTTGTTTATTAACTGTGTGCATCGCTTGGGTAAAAATGCTAGATGAGACTGACATTATGAACTTAAAGAGAAGTGCGTAATTATGAAGATGTCTGCGTAATGCATAAGTGACGTCCTCCGAGGTGCTTGAGTGACGCGACTCGAGTGCTTCAATGTATACTGAGATGAAGGAATGCTTATACAAGGACAACTTTCCATCCAGATGAATAATAAGCAAAGAATGGACAGTGTATACGAATTGTGTAAAAGCTCCCAATTTACACTGTTTAGACAGGTTATGTTCTCACTATGCACAAGTCTGTTGTTTTGCTATAAAATGTGTCGATTAGCCACATAAATAAATTTCTGGAGTCGTACACACATTCTTGTGTGTGTGCGTGCGTGTGTTGGCCATGTTATCCTATTCAGTCTTTTGCAGTCTTACTGTACATTCTCTAAGGTTTTTCGAATAATGGTTGACGTTTTTCCCGTAAGGTAAAATATGCCATGCAGTAAGCTGTTCTACACAGTTTATTACAAGGTTGTTCTGTCAGTGCTGATTTGATTAGTCGGAGATTGATTAATTTTTCAATAACAGAAGCTCTGCTACTAGGTTTAGCTCCAGAACACACTGCTTGGCAGATGTTTGAGTCTCACACTCTAAGTCAACTTAACTTTGATTACAGCACACAGTGTGGTGGCCAGTTCATGTGCGAAAATGATTCCTCATGCTCCGACTCTTTCACAGTCTTGAGTCCTGAAATGTGGCCCATGCCATCTGGGAAGAAAAACTCCATAGATGTGATACCCGGGTCGTTAGGTACATTCAGGTCGTCAGCTGACGTTATTTTATTGTGAAACTAGATCTGACCAACTGAAGGAACCCCAGATCATAATAACATTGACTACAGAGCACAATGTGTGTTGTGTGCATCACTTTATGCGCTTCCCTTCTTACCCTGAAATAATCTTTTTTTTTTTTCTTACATTGCTCCAAAGTCTAATCTTTAATGGTTTCTAGCAATTTGATGCCTTTTTTTCTGATTAGTCTCTCTCTCTCTGTGTGTGTGTGTGTGTGTCTGTGTGTGTGTGTCTGTGTGTGTGAAAATGCTCTTGCTTTCACTATTAAACATTTTGTTTTGATTTTGTTTTTACTAACCAACATTACCAAGTGTTTGTGACCTCAAGTCATGTTTTTTTTTTTTCTGAGCACATTTCTTCCACACAGTTGACTGTTCAGTACTATCCTTACATTAAAATTAGCACCTTACGTTTTTATCTCATTATACTGTACATCTGAGCGGTTGAGGAAAAAGGACCACTAATCACAAGGTCCCAGGTTCAAACTCCAGCACCTGGGCTCTTCCAATTTTCCCAATAGTCTGACATCTTACCACTGAGCTACCCCTGCCTCATAGCGTAATGCAGTATTTTTGGATCGCTTTAGTTGTTTTTTTTTTTTTTTTTTTTGGAGGTGCTGTTTCTGGAAGGAGTCTCCAGTGTCAGCACTTTGTAACAGTCAGTAGGAAGCAAGTAGACTGGTGAATGAATTATTTTTTGTACAGTGTTTTGCATAAGTATTTGTACCCTTTGTAGTTTTTGCTGCTTTGTTGCATTGCTGACTTGAATTAAGTTGGATTTCTTTTCTTCTTTTTCCTTGTATTTTTTAATGTTTTTTAAACAGTATATTACAGTTTAAAAGGAATAAAACACTTCAGGATGTATTGTAGTTAGAGGAAATTGGAGGGTGGTGCATCGTCCGGCATCACCCTCTCTCATCATTGATTGTTTTCTTACAACACTGTACACTCAAGCACTTTATTCCTTCTGATGCACCGTAACAGAATGATTAGGACTACCTCAAAGTATGTTTGGTTTTAGCTTCTAACTGGTATTCTCTAGAACAAGTTTAAACCATTTTAATTAGTGCTGCTATTAAAATAAACAAATAGCACATTCCAGTTAATGTAGACGCGCGCGCACACACACACACACACACACACACACACACACACACACACACACACACACACACACACACACACGTGCAAAATCACAGACGGCTGACTTCCTGCCTTATGCACACTTTCCATCAGGAACCTGACACCAGAGCTGTTAAACACTCTTTAATCGACACAGCTTTATCTTCCAATCAGTGCTTTCTCTTAAAATCAGTCGGTCTTGTGGCTTGGCAAATTGTGTTTTACAGTAAAAAAAAATAAAATAAAATAAAAATAAAGATTAAATAATAGTTGTCTGTGCAATGTAATACATGAAATAATACATTATAGAGTATTAAATTGTGCATGCACTAAATGGGCACATTGTGATCAATCGTATATAGTGTTACAACCTCTACCTAGGGGTGTAATGAGCATAACATGATAAAGCCTCTCACCACCTTCCCACTCCCAAGTAAAGGTAGCCAATGGGTTTCATAAAGTAAATGTAGCCTTTATTTAAACTCAGAGTTGAGCAATGCCCAAAACAACAAACAAAAATACTCAACCATACCCTAGGCTTGCCTAGTCAAAATCAAATATAAAATAAAATACAAAATTATCTAACCTAACTTCTTAATAAAATAAAAAAAACAGGAGAAAAATACAGGGGTAAAATAAAAGGGGCTTCTCACTCCTTCAGAGGCTACAAAGTGTTCAATATATACAGAGATTTTTTTTTTTAGTTAATAATAGAACTGAAGTGTCAACATTTTCTATTCAATGATGGTCACAGATTTGCACATTTTATCATCACATCTTACAAGTTCGAGTTCACACACAAACGGTTTAGTTGGGAGTGGCAGGGCAGAGAGAGAGAAGGACAGCTGTCATCGGTGGGTTTTTAAAGAAAATGGGGTCCCATCTTGTCCAATCAGCTTGCTTCAATCTATTCGAATGGGCAAGTCACAGGAGATCTCCTATAACTCCACCCACACACATTCTCACACAACACAGTCAAAACACAACAACTCCAAAGAATGAAAGAATATACACACACATTATACACACATAGATATGACTCTTGGTCATAACAATAGTGTCACGTAAAGCATACTTGAACTTGAAGGTTTTAAATATATATCTTTTTTGCATGTTTGGATGATTACTTGTCTAGTATAAAGCTGGTTAAAGTGAAGGAGAAATATGTAAAAGCCATAAAATGTGATGATCTGATTGCGTTCTGTTTTTTATTGATGTATGAAGTAAATGTTTTCACCAGATCAAAATTAAATGATCAAAATAATCCAAAGAGAGGAGACCATACAGTATGTGCCAAAAATATTGCTGATGTGTTTCATTAGGCAAGTTCTTAGGTGTGGTGAAAAAGGGTGGAAGTTTTGGAAAGCAATAGTTTATTGATGAAGTATGATGGAATTGTACCATTTTACTTTTATGGTAAAATGGATAACAGTTTAAAATAATTAAATATAGAAAATGAAATAGAAAATGAAAGGCAAATATATATACAGTACAGACCAAAAGTTTGGACACACCTTCTCATTCAGCGAGTTTTCTTTATTGTGTTCTTTGTTGTGCTCTTTAGCCCAAACGTGTCTCTTCTGCTTGTTGCCTGTCCTTAGCAGTGGTTTCCTAGCAGATCTTCTACCATGAAGGCCTGATTCACACAGTCTCCTCTTAACAGTTGTTCTAGAGATG